>JAJMKA010000086.1:0-47790 GCA_030563805.1 Ruyongia namnaoensis
TCTATTATAATATACAAAAACTATCAAGTGGATTACTGCTCTATATATACATATTTCAATTGTAGATCCAACGGCATCATATATATGAATCAATCTATTCACCTGATCATCTAAAAGGAAAGGCTTAAGTCACATAAGACTATAATAAAATTACATAAGCCAAAAGAGTCTAATGAATCGAACATTAACTCTGACTAATATCACTAATAAACAGTTCTATATCATATATCTAGTTTAAATTTAAAAAAAAAATTGCCCAAAAATGGCAAAAAAGAAAGCACTCACGCTGGGGGTCGAACCCAGAATCTTCTGATTAGAAGTCAGACGCGTTGCCATTACGCCACGCAAGCCAGTTAGATGTTGGATTAAAACACGTGAAGAATATACTGTGCTTAACATTGGGTTTTTAGAGGTTTAACCCGTGCTGGCCACTTATTTGGGGGTCAACACTGTATTAATAGGTTCAACAATGTTATTTAGATCAAAATCTAGCTTCTTTTCTCACTTTTTTGGTATTAAAATGACTTTTTGGTGCAAAACTAAACTTTTCGGTGCATCAAAAATTATTAAACTGACCACAGATACATCAAATATTGAGTATTTCTATATAAGAATATTACTATCCTTCATTAAATTTTCTCAAGTTTTTATGTATGTTTTCAAATCTTTCAAATTTAACATTTTAGTGAATTCTGACGATTTTGGAGACACTAGTGATAGGTACTGTGGAATTTGTAATTTTGATAAACTCGCTTCAAAATGGTCAAATAATTATTAATTTTTTAAAATTGCCCCCAAAGCTCTATAACTACTACTAAACAATTATTTGAATGCAATTTCAAAGATCCTTGCAATTTGTTAATAGGGTATACTAAAAATATTTTTATGTTTTGGCCATTTTTAATTTTTGTTGTGAAAATGTATGGAGAAAAATCTTAGGTGACGCTTAAATCTGAATTATAGTACAGAAAAAATAAACTTAAACTTGAAACCAACAAATTTAAATCTGATATTATTGAATAAAGATCTCATAATTATAGACCTAACCATTTACTATATGATATTACCACTTAATTACATTAAAAACACAAATTATCAATTTCTGACCCTCGGAATTCAACCCCAAAAAGTCGAAACTCACAAAAAATTAATTAAATAAACATGAAACAACTTTCTTTTCATCTTCTTTATTTTATTTCAATCAATTATCAATTATCAATTATGAGTAAACTATTAAAGGGTTATAAGTTATTATTCATACCTAATAACAAAACTAGTATAACACAAACAAGGAAGAATTTAGCTATAAAACATGGTGCTGAAATAATTAAAGATAAAATACTTGCTAATGACAAGAGCAAAATATCAATTTTAATTGATTCAAAACTTTTTGATTTAAATAAAGATCAATCTAAAGTGAAATATGATCATAATACCAAAGGTTCATTATCAAATTTAATCATTCCTTTCATATCATTCCAAAATGGTCCAGTTGATGATCATGAGTTACCTATTGTATCACAAAATTGGTTAATTGAATCTATAAAATCTAATAAAATTTTAGATACTGAAGAATATGAAACAAAATTAAAATTTAAAGATATATTGAATGATTTAAAGAATGATGAAGAAGAAAAATTAAAGAAGAGAAAATTAGAGGATGAATTAGGATCAAATACAAATAAAAAATCAAAAGAAAAGGAATCATTAAGTAGAAGACAGATTAATATTAAAGATTATGATAGAATAGCTCGTATTAAAAATAATCCAAATCTTGATACAATTTTAATTTTAAATGAATTAAAGAAACAATATTTATTATTACATGATTCATTAAGAAGTAAAGCATATACATTAGCAATTGAATCATTAGAAAATTATGATAAGAAGAGAATAAAGACAAAGAAAGAAGCTTTAGAATTACCAAGAATTGGTTCATCAATTGCTTTAAAGATTGAAGAATTTAATAAAACTGGTGAAATTTTAAAATTAGAAGAATTAAAAAATGATAAAGAATTAAATTTATTAAAAGAAATTATGATGATTTATGATGTTGGTTCATTAAAAGCTAATAAATGGATTTCATTTTTTAAAAAGAATAATATTAAAATAACTTCAATTAATGATTTAAAAAATAATATGACTAAATATTTTACAGTTAGTGGTGAACCAGAAGATAATAAAAAGATTAAATTAACTAAAAATCAAAAATTAGGTTTATTATATTATGATGATTGGATTTTAAAAATTCCAAGAGATGAATGTACAAAAAATTTTGAATATATTTCAAAAATTTTAAAAGAAGAAATTGATTCAAAATGTGAAATTATTATAGGTGGTAGTTATAGACGTGGTTCTAAATTTTGTGGTGATATTGATTTTATTCTTTATAAAAAATATGATGATGTTAATGAATTAAGTAAAGATGAACAAGATAAAGAAATTTCTGAAATTTTAAAAAGATTAATTGAAAAATTAAAAGATAATAATTATATTAAATGTATTTTATCAAAGAGTTCTAAAAAATTTTTAACAGGTTGTGAATTATCATCATTAGATAAAATTATTTGTAGAAGAGTTGATTTTTTAGCTGTTCCATATTATGAATTAGGTGCTTCATTAATTTATTTTACAGGTGATGATACATTTAATAAAACACTTCGAACAATTGCAAAAGAAAATGAAATGATTTTAAATGAAAAGGGTTTATTTAAATTAAATTCTGATGGTTCTTATGGTCAAGTTATTGAAACTTTTGATGAAAAGAAAATATTTGAAATTTTAAAAGTTAATTGGAGAGAACCAATTGATAGAAATATTGGTAAAATTAATGAATGAATTACAAATTATAATTAAATGTGAAAGAAGATATTTATTTTTATTTATTTGTTATAATCAATATGATCTACATATAATATATAAAAATATTCAAAATTATTTCAAACACTTAAGGTTTTTTCTGTATATAAATTAAATCATCTCATAATATTTGGTTAAAAAGTTATAATGATGGTGATAGTTATTTGTTTGATAAGTAAACAACACCTGGTAATTCCTTACCTTCTAATAATTCCAATGAAGCACCACCACCAGTTGAGACGTGTGATAATTTATCAGAAGCACCAAACTTCTTAGCAACGGTAGCAGTATCACCACCACCAATGATAACGGTGTTACCAGCAGCAGCTGATTTGACACAAGCATCTAATAATGATTTAGTACCATTAGCAAAGTTATCAAATTCGAAAACACCTGGTGGACCATTCCAAACAATGGTTTTAGCTTTAGCAACAGTAGCAGCGAATAATTCTCTAGTTTTTTCACCACCATCAAGACCTTGCCAGTTATCTGGGATACCTTCTTCAGCAGTGGCATAACCGACTTGAGCATCTTTAGCGAATTTATCAGCAGTAATGAAATCAACTGGTAAAACAATTTCAACACCATTCTTTTTAGCCTTTTCAATTAATTGAGGAACAATTTTAGCACCTTCTTCATCAAATAATGAATTACCAATTTTAGTACCATCTAAAACTTTTTTAAAAGTAAAAGCCATACCACCACCAACGATTAATAAATCAACTTTATCTAATAAATTATCAATTAATTGAATTTTATCACTAACTTTAGCACCACCTAAAATAGCTAAGAAAGGTCTAACAGGATTTTCTAAAGCTTTAGCGAAATAAGTTAATTCTTTAGCCATTAAGAAACCAGCAGCTCTTTGTGGTAAATCAAAACCAACCATTGAAGAATGAGCTCTATGAGCAGTACCAAAGGCATCATTAACGTATAAATCAGCTAAAGAAGTTAATTGTTTTCTAAATTTAGCAACAGCTTCTTTATCAGCTTTAACTTTACCTTCAGCAGTCTTTTTAGAACCTTCTTCTTCAATATGGAATCTTAAGTTTTCTAATAAAAAGATTTCACCATTTGAAGCAGAATTAACAGCAGATTCAACTTCTTCACCAACACAATCATTTAAGAAATGAACTGGTTTATTTAATAATTTTTGTAATTCTTCAGCAACAGGTTTTAAAGAATATTTGGCATTAACTTCACCATTTGGTCTACCTAAATGAGAAGCTAAAACAATTGCCTTTGGAGATTGTGAAGCAACGTATTCAATAGTTGGTAAAGCAGCAACAATTCTTTGATTGTTTGTAATGGTTGTACCATCTAAAGGAACGTTGAAATCAACTCTGATGAAGACACGTTTACCTTTGATGTCTAAATCTTTGACAGATAATTTACTTGAAAGAGACATAATTTTTTTAATTGATGATATTTGTTTATTATTAGTCTGGGGATAGAGGTTATTGGTTAGTAACAAGAAAGGAAAAGGCAATGGAAGTTATCAATTGTGAACTCAATTTAAGTGGATCCCAAAGACGAATTGAATAACGTACAGATCTAATAAAGTTCAATATATTTACTGAAATTAAAAGAGAGAAAAGGAAGAAAAGAAGTATAAAATAAATCTTTGAGAATGTGGTTTCTTTATATTGAATTTTAGAGAAAAAACATCACCCAATGTACGGTAAGAGCAACAGTGTGTTACCCTTCGAGATCGAGCTGGTAATTTCGAGTTATTAGTAGTTAATGGTTTACAATGAGTATTAGAAAAGGTAGTACTAGATTGTATATTTACTAGAAGAATAGAGAGTTACCTTTATTCCTTTAGGTTTTGTAGTTTTGTATCTAGTTGAAATTAAAATTTTCATGTTTTTTTAATTTCTATTATGGTCAGATGATACACAAGTAGTTTCAAAGTCATTATTTCAAACTCTCAAACTAATATTCAAATTTAACAGTAGTGAGTTGACGTTAATGTCAATTCTTCATGGTAAATTTGTATAAAAACTTGGTAATCATTGATTTAATTGCATTTAAGCCAAATTTTAACAGATTTACAGTCTTGGAAGCCTAAACCAAATAAATGAAATCATTAACTTCTAATGAACTTCTTACTTCTCAAAACTGTTTTAATCTTTATCACGATTCTAGTAATATATACTGTAATTCATATATGGAGAGCAGATTCGCAAAAGTGTTCAAGATTCCTGGTTTGATTCATACGTTAAATTAATGTTTTCAATAGAAAGTGTTGAAACATTGATTTCTAGGAAAATATTTTTAAAATATGAAATATCTTTTTTTTGAAAAGATAGTTGGGTAACTGTGTATTATGTAAGATATCGCGAAATATTACGTAATTTTCAAACAAATTCACCAAACAGACTAGGCAAAACAGCATGAAGAATCAATTGAAGTTGATGGTGGTTCAAATGAAAAAGATATTTTAACTCTTTCTTCTTCTGTAAAGAAATTATTTGAAAGATTCACCATCAAAGATCTAATTTCATTGTTATTCTAACAGTTTTTTTTAATTTTCTTTGGAGGTGTGCTCTTATCAAAACCGGAATTCAATTTACAAAGAACCGGAATTCAAACCATAAACTATTTATTTATTTGACAGGTAAAATTAATTTTATTTTATTTAACCATAATTGTAGTTATATTCTTGTTTTCAGGTTGGTTTTTGTTTCTTAATTGGGGTTTCAGTTAAGATGATGTTGATAGAGAAATACTTTTGATAAATTACAGATCTAAATATCTAAATGTTAATATTTAAAGTTGAAATATTTTGAAAGCGTCAATATCATTTTACAATTTATTTCTTTAGAACTACTATAAGAGAAGAATCGGTATTATAATTTATATCTATAGATCAAAAACTCCTTATAATTATTAGTGATTAATGATGATATATTAGCTTGGATAAATTAATTAAAGAGTTGAATTAGAGGTCATTTGATGGGTGAGTATTAATTGCTATTGTGACTAGTAAATTGTGACAGTGAAGTCTTGGAGTTGGAGAAGTTGAGTCTTTGTGTCCTTATAGTCTTGTATTCCACCCACTTTCTTTCTTTCATTCAATTTTTGAGTCAACTTATAGGTTTGGCATATAAATCTTAAGGAATTATCAGCCAAATTAAAATATCAGATCAAGAAAAAAAAACTAAAAAGGTTTGCTATCAACATCAAAATCACCTAAATTACATACTTTTAAACAATGATACTAGAGATACATTAGCAGATCAATAAGGGATTTGATGATATGATCTAAAATCCAATTATATCTTTATTTTTTTTTTCACCGAAACTTCATATCAATTGTAGTTTAAGAGCATATTATAGTAGTTTAGTATGTAGGTATGGAAGATTTGTACCTAAAGAGATGATTACACGATGATATAACACATAACACCATATCATCAGCCGTTAAACAATGTATGCGCCAACTACTCTTAACTGATTTTAGGAAGAAACTCCAGCAGCTCGGAATTCAATCAGCCAAAAACAGCAGCGAATCCCACGTATTTTAATTACCGGTTTAGGAAGGTAATTTCGTTCCTGGAAGAAAAAAAAAATTAATATCATCTATTTATCTTAATTTTATAGATAATCCAATGGTAATTAATCGGTTTATATATAAATGCTTCTGTTCCCAAATCATCAGAATACTTATTAACTCTCGTTCATTATTCATTCATCTTGGTCTTGTGCTTCTTCTCTCAAAAGCATCTGGTCTATCAATTTTCATATCACTAATTAATACCAATACATTATTATCATTCATACACATAATTACATCTAATTTTTTTTAATTTTCATTATAATAAGTTCCATTAAATAACATAATAACACAATATGTCAACAACTTCAGGTATTCAAAGACATAGTTCACAAAAATCTGATGTTGAATATACTGCTGATATGGAAGGTACTAAACCTTTTGAAGTAGTTAATGAAGAACAACAAAGATTAGAACAATTAGGTTATAAACAAGAATTGAAAAGAACTTTCTCAATTTGGTCTTTAATCGCCTTTGGTATTGTTACTTTAACTCCTCCTTCAGCTATTGCTACAACTTTACAAACTCCTCTAGAATTTGGTGGTCCTCAAGTCGTTATTTGGGGTTATATCATTGTCTCAATCTTTACAATTATTGTCGCTCTTTCATTAGCTGAAATCGCTGCTATGTATCCTCTATCTGGTGCAATGTTAAATTGGTCTTATTTATTACCAAAGAATAAAACTGTTAAAATTTTAAGTAGTTTCTATTGTGGTTATTTTAATATTTTTGCTCAAATTGCCTTTAGTGCTTCAGCTGCTTTCCAAGGTGGTTTTATGATTGAAGGTTTAGCTATTTATTCTTATCCTGAATATGCTTTAAAAGTTGAAAGATATCATTACGTTTTAATTGCTATGGGTTTCATCTTTTTATTCACTGCAACAAATATCTTTTTAAATAAATATCATTCAGATTCAACACTTTATTTATTAGGTTATAATTTAATCTCAAATTTTATTATTATTGTTGTTGTTTTAGCAACTGCTGATTTTAGACAAGATGCTGAATTCATCTTTACAGGTTATAATAATGATTCAGGTTGGTCTCATCATTCATATGTCTTTATTTTAGGTCTATTACAATCTGCTTATACTTTTACTGGTTATGATTCTTGTACTCATTTAGCTGAAGAAGCTTCATCTGAATCAAAATCAAATATCGTTCCAAAGGCTTTAGTAGTTGTTGTTTTAACTTCAATTGTTTATGGTTTCATCTTTGTTGTTTGTATTCTTGCATCAATTGATGATATTGACTCTGTCACTTCTTCAGATACTGGTTCTGCTTTTATTCAATTAATTCATAATTGTACAGGTAGTAAAGCTGCTACTATTATTTTAAGTTTATTCCCAACTTTAGCTGCTCTTTTCGCTGTTGAAACAATGACTTTAGCTAATTCAAGAACTATTTATTCTTTTGCTAGAGATGGTGCCTTTATTTTCCCAAAATTATTTAGTTCAGTTTCAAAAAGATTTGATGTCCCAATTCCTGCTTTATTATTCTCTGCTCTTGTTCAAACAATTATTGTTATTTTATATTTAAGTTCTGATGTTGTCTTTAACACAATTTTAGCTATTACTACTCTTGGTCATGAAATTGCTTATTTAATTCCAATTTGTTGTATGTTATTCGGTGGTAGATCAAGATTACCAGAAAATAGACCATGGAATTTAGGTGTTTGGGGTGTTGTCTTAAATATTATCTCATTCTGTTGGTTATTATTCGTTTCAATTACTATGTTATTACCAACAATGTATCCTGTTACTGCTGGTAATATGAATTATGCCGTTGTTATTTTATTCATTGTTATCTTCTACGCTACTTTCTGTTGGTTTGTTCAAGCAAGAAAGACATTCAAAGGTCCTGGTGAAGTTTTGGAATTAAGTCAAGTTGAATTAGAAGGTACTGATTTTGATCCAAGTATTAATGAAAGTACTAGTTCTCCAACTAAAGGTGAAAAAGAAGTTATTAAAGAAAATTCATTATAGATTTTCTCTTTTTTAATCACATTCCTTTTTTTTGTTGAAGAAATTGAATCAAATGGATCAAATTCTCTACTATATTTTAGTTAACTCACTCTTTCTTGTTGTTGCTTTTTTAATTAAATTTTGTACTTTTAGTTATATCTTTTTTTTTGAATTTTATTATTATTGGTTAACTTTTCTCTTTATTTATTTCATTTTTTTTTATCTCTTTTATTTGAGATCAAGTTTTATTGATAAAACTTGTTTCTTTCTGCTAATTAATAGATAATCATTCTAATCTTTTATTTAAATTTTTTTTAAAAAGTAGACACATTACAAATTAATTTCAAATAATAATACAATTTCTATATTTTTCAAATCTTTAACTAAATAAATAGACTTTACCAGAAGCACCACCACCAACGATCCAATTCTCAGTTTGATGGAAATTAGCAACAGCTGGAACATTAGTTAAATAATCATCTGTAACATGACCAATTTGAGTACCATTTCTATCATAAATATCAAAATATTTATTCATATTTGCAATTACAAATTTTTCATTTTTATCATTTGGAAATTTTTGCCATCTTGCTTTTAAAATTGAAACCCATCTACCAGTTTGACAATTATGTTTTATTTTATGATTTGATTTTAAATCTTCATTTTTATAATTCTTTTTCCATTTTGATGTATCATTTAAATTAAAAATATTAATTGTATCATCATAACCATTACAAACTAAATCATTTGAATGATTCCAATCAACAACAGAAATACTTAATCTTGAATCATAAATACCAAACATATGTGCAGTATCTAAATTATCATCCCATTCATCCCAACTACATGATTCAATAGTTCTAAGATCCCAAATTTTTAAAGTTCTATCTAATGAACCTGTTGAAATTTGTAATTTATTTGTTGGATTTATTGCAAATCCACCAATTTTTTTATTTGATAATCTTAATATTGTTCTTTTACTATGATCATTTGATCTTAGATCAATTCTACCAAATTGTCCTTGCATAGTTGTATAATAAATTTCATTTTCTCCATTATGATTAATATCTGTTATACCAACATCATGATCATTAATGAAAACTTGTGATGATTTCATATTAGATAAATCAATAGATCTAATAGAACCATCATAACTAGCTGTAAAAACTTTTGAAGTATCTTTCATATCAAATTCTAATTTTGCTATAGTATTACCATGTAATTTAAAAGATGTAATATCAACTTCTTCTTCATTACTACTATCCCAAATACCCATATGACCACTTCTATCACCACCCAAGATAATTTTTTTTTCAGTTGTTGGATGAAAAGAGATATATGACATTCTTTCCTTTGTTAATGATATTTGATTTGGTTTAAAATGTGGATATATCTCTTTTGAACTAAATTCATTTCTTAATTGTTTAATTTCTTCATTTGAATTATCTTTTTGAACAATTGTTTCATAATAATCACCAATACTGAAATTCTTATTACTATTCATATATGATTGAAATTTTTGTAAAATTTTAGAATCATCTTCATCATCATCATTCTCTGTCTTTATTAAATCAATTAAACTTAAATCACCATTAACTCTAATATTTTTCAATTTAGCTAATTCTTCAGCTTCTCTTTGTTTTCTATCAAATTCAAAAGTTTTAGATTTACTATCATCTCCACCTTCTACAGGAACACCAGCTAATCTTCTTGATCTTCTAGTTGGTATAATTTCAACTTTTTGTTTCTTTGTCTTTGGTTTACTAGATTTTGAATCTTCCTCTCTCTTAACTTCTTTGGAAATCTTGTGAGCTATGGTATCCAAATTCAGTTGACTCAACAATCTCTTGTTTCTTTCAATGTTGGCTTGTCTCTGCTTCTCAAATTCACTCAACGTCATCTTCTCTTCCTCTGAGTAATAAATAAAGCTCTTTGTTTCGTGTTTAATTAAATTTAAATTTCAGATCGCGTTTTTTTTTTTTTTACTTTATTACAAATTTTACAATCTTTCACTATTAATTAAAAGAAGAAAAAGAAGAAGAAGAAGTATTTCATTTAGAAGAAGGTTTGAAAGTTTAAGAGTAATGTTATCTAATATTGCAAGTGTGATAAACCCACCTGAATCAAGAGACCTCTCTCCAGAAGAATATGAAGCCTGTTTAGGTTGTCAAATAATAGCAACATTTGGTTCAATAGGTGCTGGTTCATGGTTTATATCTGGTCAAAAATTATTTGATGATCCAAAATTATCAGTTGAAGAGAATCTTAAAAAGAATCCAATGTGGTGGAGACAATCTATTAGAGGGTTTGGGTTTGTTTTGGTTGGTTATGGTATATTTAGAGGTACTGAAGGTTTATTATGGAATGTTAAATCTGTTAAAAATGAGAATAAATTAACAATAAGGTTTTAAATAGGTTTAAATTAACTACTTTCATATAAATAAAAAAGAAAATAAATTGTTCATTAAAATGTATTTTGTTAGTTATTTACTTGCCATAACTTTTTTAGCTAAATGTCTTAAAACTTTACCACTTGATTCTTTATCATATTTATGTAATAAACTTTTTGGCATTTTTAATAAATCTAATGGAGTTGGTCTATCATTTTGTTTTCTTAAACATAAATCAATTAAATCACATAATTCTTCACTAAATTTATCTCTTGATAATGAAGGAGGTTTTTCATTAACAATTCTTTGTAATAAATCTAAAATACCATTTGGTGTATCCTTTTTACCAAATGGAAATTCACCAGTTGCTAATTCAATTAACATTAAACCTAATGACCAAACATCACCTTTAATACTATAAACATCACCTTGAATTCTTTCAGGTGACATATAAGTTGAAGTACCAACAAATGTATCAGCTATTGAATTATTATTTAATTCTCTACTTACACCAAAATCACAAATTTTAATTTCACCTTTTGAATTTAATAAAACATTTGATGGTTTAATATCTCTATGTAAAATTTTATGTTTTGTATATAAATAATTTAATGCTTCTAAAATATTAAAAGTAATTTTTGAAATATAAATTTCTTTTAAATAACCTAATTTTTTTAACATTGAATCTAATGAACCACAATCCATATATTCCATAAATATAAGTACACCATTTGAATTAAAAGCAGGATTTGAATTATTATTTGTTGTTGTTGTTGTTATTTTTGTTGGTGAAATTGAATTTGTTGAAGAAGATGAAGATGATGAAGGTTTTGAAGATGTATTTGATGATGAATTTGAATTATTTGAGTCCTTGGGTATATTTAAATTTTCATTATTTTTTTTTGTATTATCATTTTTTGTAGAATCATTTGTCTTTGTTGGACTTGCAGCTGAACTATCAATAAATATTGCACCATAAAAATCAATAATATAAGGATTTTTAACATCATTTAAAATTTTTAATTCTCTTAATATTTGATTTTGAACTTTAAAAGTTTTTTCAAAGAATATTTGTTTCTTTGCCATTATTTTATTACTTGGAACGTGTAAAGTTTTTGTAACTAAACCACTTTGACCTTCACCAAGAGTTTGTAAAGTTAATAAATCTTGTTGTTTTAAATTATATCTATTATTTATATTAACGTTTAATTTTTCAAAATTTTCAATTAATTCAAGATCTTCATCATTTAAAGGTAATTTATTTGAATTTGAAGAATTTGGAGTTGTTATACCTAATAATTGATGATTTGGTGAAGTTAATGAAGTACTTGAAACGTTTCCTAAAGAAAGACCTTTTATAGGTTCATCACCAAGAGTTAATTTTTTCAAATTTCTTCTTTTTAAAGTCTTTGGTTGAAATATGTTAGTATTTGAATTTAATGAAGTTGAAGTTAATGGAGTTGAAGGAGTTGAACTTTGTTGATTTGAACAAGAATTGGACAATATGTGGGTTGCAGAAGTTGGAGTTGTTGACGATGAAGATGAGTTAGGATTGACAGGTATTATATTTGAAGATAAGGGTTTATGATCTATGATTATTGGAGGTAGAGGTTTGTTTCTACTAGCATTTATACTTAGAGTAGTACTCTTCCTATGAGGATTCATTGTTGAGACTAGTTCTGCAATTCAAGAGAAGGGGGGAGACAGACAGACAGAACTTGTAGTTGAACTGAGATTCCTTTTGGACGACTATTGATTCCAGTTAAATTTTGAATTAAATATAAATATAAATATAAATATAAATTAAAGAAAGATGAAATTTTTGGGGAGATCTTTTTTTTTAATTTTTATTTTTATCAGATTAATTTTTTTTTCAGTTTGTTTCATCATAAAAAATGAGTAGTGAATAGTTAGAAATGTGTTGTATTTATTGTTGTAGTAGTTTGTAGTAATTGTAGAGTACATACCTACTTTTTTACAGATAATTTACTACATTTAAAGAGTTAAAATTTGGTAATAGCGAACCCAATGCAGACACAACTACATTTTTATTTCCAAATTAGGAAGTCAACCTTTTTTTTTATTTCGTCCAACAAACTTTTATCCCTAAAAAACAATTCATTCTTTTTAACTTTTAATTATAATTTATATTAAACCCAAAGAAAGAGTAGTTTTTCTATTCCCTTTATCATTAATCACACTCTAATCTGTTTCTCTTTGTGTGCTCAAAAAATTACCTTCTTACCACAAATTTTACAAATTTTAATTTAAAAGAACCTTTTGTGTTTCAGCTTTTTACATTTGGTATAAATTCATTATTCAATTATTGTTTTGAAATCAATTATATCTATTAGTTTCATAGTTTCATTCAAGTCTTTTTTTGTTTTCCTAACTATTTCTTCAAAATTAAAACTATTTGAATATATCAAAGAAAAGTTTCCCATATACATATTTCCTCAATCACTAACTCACATATAATAATAAATACAATGTCTGATTGGAAAACTGATTTAAATATTCCTGAAAAGGATACAAGACCACAAACTGAAGATGTTACAAAGACAAAAGGTAATTCTTTTGAAGATTTCTTTTTAAGTCGAAAATTATTAATGGGTATCTTTGAAGCAGGTTTTGAAAAACCAAGTCCAATTCAAGAAGAATCAATTCCTTTAGCTTTAGCTGGTAAAGATATTTTAGCAAGAGCTAAAAATGGTACTGGTAAAACTGCTTCTTTTATTATTCCAACTTTAGAAAGAATTAAACCTTCTAAAAATGCTATTCAAGCTTTAATTTTATTACCAACAAGAGAATTAGCTTTACAAACTTCTCAAGTTGTTAGAACTTTAGGTAAATATTTAGATATTCAATGTATGGTAACAACAGGTGGTACTTCAGTTAGAGATGATATTATTAGATTAAATGATACTGTTCATATATTAGTTGGTACTCCTGGTCGTATTTTAGATTTAGCTGCAAGAAAAATTGCTGATTTATCAGAATGTTCAATGTTTATAATGGATGAAGCTGATAAAATGTTATCATATGAATTTAAATTATTAATTCAACAAATTATAGATTTTTTACCAAAAAAACATCAATCTTTATTATTTAGTGCAACTTTCCCATTAGCAATTCAAGAATTTATTGCTAAAAATTTAAAAAATCCTTATGAAATTAATTTAATGGATGAATTAACTTTAAGAGGTATTACAAATTATTATGCTTATTTAGAAGAAAAAGAAAAATTACATTGTTTAAATACTTTATTTTCAAAATTACAAATTAATCAATCAATTATATTTTGTAATTCATCAAAAAGAGTTGAATTATTAGCTAAAAAAATTACTGAATTAGGTTATTCTTGTTATTATTCTCATGCAAAAATGCCACAAGATGCAAGAAATAAAGTTTTCCATGAATTTAGACAAGGTAAAGTTAGAAATTTAGTTTGTTCAGATTTATTAACAAGAGGTATTGATATTCAAGCTGTTAATGTTGTTATTAATTTTGATTTCCCAAAAACTGCTGAAACTTATTTACATAGAATTGGTAGATCTGGTAGATTTGGTCATTTAGGTTTAGCAATTGATTTTATTACTTGGAATGATAGAGCTAATTTATTTAGAGTTGAAAAAGAATTAGGTATTGAAATTCCAAAAATTCCAAATAATATTGATGAAAGTTTATACGTTGTTAATAATGCTAATACTGTTCCAAGACCTTTCCCAATTCAATCATTACCAAAGGCAAATACTAATGGTTTTGATTATCAAGGTCAACCTGAAGTTCAACAACAACAACCTCAAGCTCAAATTCCACAACCTATCCCACAACAACAAATTCCACAACAACAACAACCTATTCCACAACAACCTCAAACTCAAGCCCAAATTCCACAACAACAACAACCTCAACAACAAATTCCACAACAACCTCAACAATTTACACCTCAACAATTACAACAAATGCAAATGAATTATGGTCAATATCCTCCACAAGGTTATGGTATGCCACCTCAAGGTTATGGAATTCCACCTCAAGGTTATGGTATGCCTCCTCAACAAGGTTATGGTATGCCAATGCAACAACAACAACAACAACAACAACAACAATTCCAACCTCAAGCTGCTGGTAAGAGATAGAATGTTGTTAACGGTTTGATTAATGCCTATTCTATATATTGGCAAAAAAAAAGCTTATTCTATTTTAACTTACTTTACTATTATTTTGTAATTTTACCTCTTTGTTTTTTACTTTTACTTATTATACTTTCCAAAAAAAAAAAAAAAAAAAAACTTTACTTCTTATTCTTCTTTTTAATATTTATTATTATGTCTTTTTATGATATCTATATTTCTTTATGTGCTTTTTTCTGATTTTCATTCTTGAATTATTTTTATTTGTTGTGAACACTATTTGGTCTTATGTTCTTTATTTCTTTTTTGGGGAAAAGCTAGTACATATTATCAATCCATATTGCCAATGTATTGAGAATTGGAAGCCACTTTTTTCTTTTAAAGATTGAAGAGAATAGAATTTGACTATTTAGGTTTTGCTTTTTGTTTGTTCATGATTTCTCTTTTATCATTAATGTGTTCATGAATTATAGATTTTTGTTATCTTTCTTTTTTATATCTTACTTTATCTTTTTCTTATTTACTGTTATTTTATTATTTTTAACTTTGAAATTTATCTTCAATGGGAGTTGTATGATGTTGATTGTTTTAATTTTTTATTTTATTGCTGTTTACAAAATTCAATTCAATTCATCTTGTTAAATATTTATCTTATCTCCCACCTATTGTTATGTCTTTAATGCTGCTTTACTTTTTTGCCTAATGATGAATAAATTCATATTAGAGATTAATGATGATGAACTGCTACTACTACTATTAATAATAATAACCTTATGTTTAAAGAGATTTTTTTTTAAAATGTTTTAAGTTTATTTTAATTCTATTTCAACAATTTTTTTATTCTCTTTTAAACTCTACTTTTTTTTGGCTTTTTTTTTTTTTTGATTTTAGACTATATACTGTTATATAAATTTAATTAAATATTGATTAGTATTATGGTTTTAAATTTAATTGTAACTTTATTAGTAAAATTATAAAAGAAAATCACGTGATAAAAAAAGAGTCAAGAAAAAAAAAAAAAGAATTTATTACTTTATAAAAAAAAATTTTAGAGATGAAAATTTGATGATGTTAAAGTTAGAATTAGAATTAAGAACCAACTCATCTCTCTTTTGATTGAATTGACGAAGTGTTGATTCTAATAACATTTCTCTCAAGTGCTCTCCCAATTATATATATACAACCATGTCCTTAAATCTATTAGTTGTTGGTAACGGTGGTCGTGAACATGCTTTAGTTTGGAAATTATCACAATCCAAATCTGTTGGTCAAATCTATGTTGCTCCAGGTAATGGTGGTACTGCTTCAATCGAAAACGTTACTAACATTCCTATCAGTTCATCAAAACAAGATTTCCCTAAATTAGTTGAATTTGCTCAAAAGAACAATGTTGGTTTAGTTATTCCAGGTCCAGAACAACCTTTAGTTGATGGTATTGCTTCATATTTTAAAAACGTTGGTATCCCAGTATTTGGTCCAAGTGAAAAAGCTGCTTTAATGGAAGGTTCAAAGGCTTTATCTAAAGAATTCATGGATAAACATAACATTCCAACTGCTGCTTTCAAAAATTTCCAAGATTTTGAAAAAGCTAAAGCTTATGTTGCTAGTGTTTCTCATAATGTCGTTATCAAAGCTTCAGGTATTGCAGCTGGTAAAGGTGTTTTAATCCCAACAAACAAAGAAGAAGCTTATGATGCCTTAAAACAAGTTATGGTTGATAAAGAATTTGGTTCAGCTGGTGATGAAGTTGTTGTTGAAGAATTCTTAGAAGGTGATGAAATTTCAATTTTAACTTTATCTGATGGTTATTCATTTGTTAACTTCCCACCTGCTCAAGATCATAAAAGAATTGGTAATGGTGATACTGGTTTAAACACTGGTGGTATGGGTACTTATGCTCCAGCTCCAGTTGCTACCGTCCAATTATTAGAAGAAATTGATAGAACTATTATTAAACCTTCAATTGATGGTATGAGAAAAGATGGTTTCCCATTCGTTGGTGTTTTATTCACTGGTGTTATCATTACTGCTACTGGTCCAAAAGTTTTAGAATATAACGTTAGATTTGGTGATCCAGAAACTCAATCAGTTTTACCATTATTAACTGATGATACTGATTTAGCTCAAGTTATGTTAGCAGCTGCTGAAGGTAGATTAGATTCAGTTAAATTTGAAACCAAAAAAGATACTTTTGCCACAACTGTTGTCATTGCTGCTGGTGGTTATCCAGAAGCTTATGAAAAAGGTGATGAAATTACTATTACTCCATCTGATGAAACTTTAGTCTTCCATGCTGGTACTGTTAAAAAAGATGATGGTAAAGTTTACACTAGTGGTGGTAGAGTTATTGCCTCTACTGCTACTGCTTCATCTTTAAAAGAAGCTGTTGCCAAAGCTTATGAAGGTGTTGATAGAATCAACTTCAAGAACAAATATTACCGTACTGATATTGCTTACAGAGCTTTCAGAGATGCTGATAAATTAAATGGTATTACTTATGCTCAATCAGGTGTCTCTGTTGATAATGGTAATTTATTAGTTGAAAACATTAAAGCTAAAGTTAAATCTACTAGAAGACCAGGTGCTGATTCAGATATTGGTGGTTTTGGTGGTTTATTCGATTTAGCTGCTGCTGGTTACAAGACTGATGAAACTTTATTAGTCGCTGCTACTGATGGTGTTGGTACTAAATTAAGAATTGCTCAAATTATGGATATTCATGATACTGTTGGTATTGATTTAGTTGCCATGAACGTTAATGATTTAGTTGTTCAAGGTGCTGAACCATTATTATTCTTAGATTATTTTGCTACTGGTAAATTAGATATTCAAATTGCTTCACAATTCGTTAAAGGTGTTGCTGATGGTTGTATCTTAGCTGGTTGTGCCTTAGTCGGTGGTGAAACTTCTGAAATGCCAGGTATGTATGAACCAGGTCATTATGATACTAATGGTACCGCTGTTGGTGCTGTTAACAAGAACAAAATCTTACCAAATATCAATGAAATGTCAACTGGTGATATCATTTTAGGTTTGAAATCTGATGGTGTTCATTCAAATGGTTTCTCATTAGTTCGTAAGATTATGGAAACTTATGGTTATAGTTATAGTGATGTTTCTCCATGGAAACCAGAATCAACTATTGGTAAAGAAGTTTTAACACCTACAAGAATTTATGTTAAACAATTATTAAAACCAATTCAACAAGATTTATTATTAGGTTTAGCTCATATTACTGGTGGTGGTCTAGTGGAGAACATTCCAAGAGCTTTACCAAAACATTTATCAGCTAAAATAGATATGAACACTTTTGAAGTTCCAGAAATTTTCAAATGGTTAGGTAAAACTGCTAGTGTTCCAATTCCAGATATGTTAAAGACTTTTAACTTAGGTATTGGTATGATTGCCATTGTTAGACCTGAAAATGTTGCTGCTACAAAGGCTTTATTAGAAGAAGCTGGTGAAACTGTTTACCAAATTGGTGAATTAGTTGAAAGAGGTAGTGATGCTGGTACTATTGTTTTAAACTCTGAAGGTTTATACAATTAATTGAACTATTTTATTTCAATTTAAAGTGTTTTTATGATTTAATTTCTTTCGTCATTTTTTCTTTGTTCTTTTATCCCCCCCCCCATTAATTCATTTATTTAAAGTCTTATTAGAATATTTACTTATTCTTTTAATAATGTGTACACTAGATAATAAAGTTATAAATATAAATATAATTTACGTTTAATTTTTTTTTAAAAAAAGTATTATCAAAATGTAGTTTATTATTTACTCCTGAAATGGTTTCTCTTTTAAATATTGGGTAAATTTCTCATCAAAATAATTATAAGCTGCAAAAGTTAAACCTCCACTAACACTAACTTTAAGAAATCTTGGGAACCAACCTCTCCAAAATACAAATATTCCTTCATCTAAATAAGTTTTATAAGCACAATGAATTGCATTTTTATATAAAATACAAGATTCTCTACTTTGAATTCTTGTCTTAACAACATCAATAGGTTGAGTAGCTGCAACAACAACAGCTGAACTAACAACACCTGCACAAGTTGCAATAATACTATTTAATTCTCCACCATTTGGTGCAAACCATTGACGTACCGTTGTATAGAATGTGAAATGAATTGCACTATTTGAAGTTTGTCTTAAAAGAGTTGGCATTGTACCTTTAATAAAACCTTTTAAACCTTTTGAATCCATTATTTCCTTTATTGCTTGAAACATATTTAGACTTGGATTTTTATCCCATTTTTGTTTAGATATAATATATTGATCTTTATCTTTAACTGAATTTATTAATTTTGAATTAGGCGATTCATCAGTTTGAATAATAGTTTTTGAATTAACTTTTGAAGAATCAATTAAAGAACCTTGAATCATTGTAATTTTAATATTTTCAAAAGGTATAATCCAAAGTGATTCAATAAATCCAGTCATTGCACCTGCTATAAACAATCTTGGTGATGAAGTTTTACCATTCTCTGTACTCATAAATTTTGAAGCATTATTAAAGACAACAAATCTTGATATTGCCTTTATTGCATTCCCTATATTTAAAGCACCACAACCACTTAGACATATTGATGTTAAACCTGTTGTAGTCTTTGGTATTGAATTTGGTGGTAATTGTTGAACTGTTTTGAAGAATTCTAAAGGATATGTTAAAGTTGTTTGAAATATTGAAGCTGATACACCACTTATTATAGCTGTTAATAGATTTGGCTAAGTTTGTATGTTAGTAACCACATTCCTTCTTTACTTGAATTGTGATTTTTTTTTTTGAATAATTGTAATTCATACCCATGATTGAGATGATAAACTCAGATGTTACATACTTCAAGAATCTATTCAAATCTTTATTGTTAGTATTCATTCCAATTAAATAGCAATGTTAAAATATACTACTTACAAGATCTCTATTCAATTTACCAGTATGAGATTCATGTTCTTTCCTCAATCTTTCAATCTCATAACTCTTATTTGAATCTCTTGTCATTATACTCATTATACCATCCACTAGTATTATCAATATTCTTTTAAATATAAGTTAAAGTTATTAATTTTGGGAGATTTGAGATTTTTTATTTTTGGGGGAGAAAAAATTATTTTAACGCTTTTGGGTAATTACCGAATTAGGAAGTCAACAAAACTACAATAGATAAAAGTAAAAATAATAATAATTATCAAATTCAATGTTTTTCTTATTTGTTTTGAATATAAATATTGATAGATAAATAATTAA
Organism: Ruyongia namnaoensis; assembly: GCA_030563805.1. Taxonomy (NCBI): domain Eukaryota; kingdom Fungi; phylum Ascomycota; class Saccharomycetes; order Phaffomycetales; family Wickerhamomycetaceae; genus Ruyongia; species Ruyongia namnaoensis. Next base: position 20,160 of record JAJMKA010000086.1, read on the forward strand.
GAAATAAATATTAAAAAAAAAACGGAGGAAAATCATTAAAATTCATGATAAAAAAGAGAGTAAGTAAATACACAAATATAAGTAGGAAATAAAAGAATAACACAGTTATCAATAATACTTTAGATCAAAATTAGATTTTAATTCTAACAGCTTTAACTTGAGTATAGTTATCTAAAGCTTCTTCACCCATTTCTCTACCGAAACCTGATTGTTTATAACCACCAAATGGAACTAATTCTGAGAAATCGTTATAAGTGTTAATCCAAACGGTACCAGCTTTTAATCTTTTAGAAACTTCAACAGCTCTTGATAAATCTCTAGTTTGAATACCTGAACCTAAACCATATTCTGAATCATTAGCCTTCTTGACAACTTCATCAATAGTTGAGAATTTTGAAACAGTTAAAACTGGACCAAAGATTTCTTCTTTAACGATATGCATATCTTCTTTAACATCAATGAAAATGGTTGGTTTAATGAAATAACCTTTACCTTCAATGGCTTCACCACCAGTTAAGATGTTGGCACCTTCTTCTTTACCTTTAGCTAAATAACTTAAGATAGTTTCATATTGTTGTTTATTTGTAATAGCACCTTGATAATTCTTTTCATCAAATGGAGAACCAACAGTAACTTTAGTTTCAACATGATGTTTTAAACCAGCTAAGAATTTATCATAAATAGTATCTTGAACGTATAATCTTGAACCACTTGAACAAATTTGACCAGCATTTTTAAAAATACCATTACAAACATTTTCATAAGCTTTTTCAAAATCAGCATCATCAAAGATAATATTAGCAGATTTACCACCTAATTCTAAAGTAACTTTTTTCAAATTTGATTCAGCAGCTTTTAACATAACATCTCTACCAATTTTAGTTGAACCAGTAAAAGCTAATTTTCTAATTTTTGGATGTAATAACATAGTATTACCTAATGATCTACCTGGACCAGCTAAGATATTAACAACACCCTTTGGGAAAACTTTTTGACATAAATTAGCAAAGAATAAAGCATTTAATGGAGTAGCTGAAGCAGGTTTTAAGATAACAACATTACCAGTAGCTAAAGCTGGAGCAATTTTCCAACTTAACATCATAATTGGGAAATTCCATGGAATAATTTGACCACAAATACCTAAAGGTTCTCTTAAAGTATAAGATAAATAACCTTCTTCATTAATAGTTCTACCATCAAATTTATCAGTAAAACCAGCAGTATATCTAATATAATCAATAACTAATTGAACATCACCTCTAGCTAAATAAAGAGCTTTACCATTATCAGCACTTTCAATTGATGACATTAATTCTTTATTTTCTTCAATTAAATCAGCTAATTTTAATAAACCTTTAGCTCTTGCTTTATGATCTAATGACCAATTAGTATTTTCAAAAGCTTCTTCAGCAGCTTTAACAGCTAATTCAACATGAGTTTCATCACCAGCGTAAACATTTGCTAAGATTTCATTAGTAGCTGGATTTTCAACTTCAATTGTTTTATCAGATTTTAACCATTCATTGTTAATAAATAAACCTAATGGTTGTTCATAAGTTAAACCATTTGGTAAAGTAATTGTTTTAAATAAATCAGATGAAGACATTTTTTGTAATAGTGATGAGTTTAAATTTGAGAAAGATCTCTTATTTATTGAACAAGAAGAAGAAGAAGAAAGGGAAAAGGATTTTAATAAGTTTTTAGAAGATTGTTTCCACTATTTATATAAATTTTTTTTTGGGGGTTAGTAAAACGTAGTTAAGAAGTGAACCATAATTAAGGTTGAAGACCATTGAAAAGCTTCTGGTAAATTCTGGAGTACTGGTAGAAGCAATTGAGATAATTTAACATTAAGGTAATTGACAGTATTCAATTGGCTGGGTTTTCACCTAAATAACGCGCAATAATAACTTAATTTGTTTGTGTTTGCCATCAGTTCCATATTATCCTCTTTATCATTTATTTTTATTTGACGTTTATTTTTTTTATTTTGGCACAATCGACCCAGGTTTTGAAAAAGAGGGATGACAAGAGGAGCAAGTGTTAATAGATGAGTGGTACGTTATTGTGTTATTGTAGAGTTATTTGTACTTTACTCCAGTTCTACTTCTTTGTAGTTTGTAGTTGTTGTATTGGTTTTATAGGACTCAGGTATTTCTCTCAATTCTGCAGTTAATGATCATGTTAATTATGGTTTGATGGTTTGAATGGAAAAACATGTACTTACCATATTGAAATTAAAGATGAAACTTTATTGGGATTGGTCAATTGTTTTTGATTTGTTTATTTTTTTGATGCAATGGAGATTAGTGTATGTTTTGTCTATTCTCTATACTATTGATCTTTCACTAGTGCTTTGTAAATGAATATGTCTTGTTATATGAATATAATTGAAATGTGACAAATAATTAAAACTATGGAGTTAATGTATGAGCATAAAAAATGTTTAATTTGTATTGTAGTATTAATATCTGTATCTCAAGTAAATTATTCTATAACTACCATATAAATTATTCTATATTGTTTTAAAGATCTCAAATTAAATCGAGAATTTTAAAGTAGGAAATAAAGCTATACTTATACCTACAAAACTAAAGGAAAAATCTACACCTCTATGACTAACACCTTCTATTATGTCAAAATAACTGAACTTCTGATCCACTTTTCTCGATTGACATCTGTTGATGGTTCTTTTTGAAGTTTTGATTGACAGTTGACACCTTTTTTAAATAACCTTGAAACTAATAATTGAGTTTTGACAGAGATATAGAGAAGGTATTGAGATCCAAGTTTTTGGACAGTATAGAGAACTGCATCTAGTATCTATATAACACACCTTTAATCGACCTACTAGACTCATACACCATCATAATCATCATCAACTACAAGAATACAAAACTAAATTTCTCCGTTTAAAATGGGAACTCCTGAACCGGATTTTTTCTTCTATTATCTATTTCATCAGCTGTCATTATAGTAAGAATAGTAGAAGTTCAGCCTTATGACTCTTAGTTGTATTTCTATAGCTATGTAATTTTGTAATCAATTTTGTAACTATCCCACTGGTATTCAATTGGTATTACTCACTGCTTGGCTTACTTATTGGAATTGTGTATTTTGGTGGGATTTATTTCATATAGTCAGCTTAATAAAGAAAAATAGGCTAAAGTTGAAAAGTTAATGCTTGGGTTAATACTTGAAGGACACCTCATTTCCACTATAACAATTATAGATTTCAAATTTCAATTGTATCAGTTGATGGCATCCACTATAATACTATAGCACTATACTGATAGATTAGATCCTTTCTAACAGTCATGTGACTAACACATTTAAGAAATTGCACACTTAAAGGTAGTTTGACTACAAGATAAAAAATTTTGACACATAAGTTATCATTAATTAAATATATAATTTAAGTTATAAGTATATAAAAGAGCAATTTTGTCAATTAGAGACAAAAAAGCAAAAGAAATAAAACAATTGAAAAGCTATAAGCAATCTAATTCAAAGAGAATATTTTTTTAATCAGTTTCTTCAATTAATTCTGGTAATTTTTCCATTGATTCACCTTCGTAAACAATGTTGTAAATAGCCATCATTAATGGGAATTCAGCTTCTTTTTTAGTATTAACTAATAAATCTCTAACTTCTTTTGAAGTAATAATACCTTGAGCTGATTGACCATTTAAAATTTCTTTTTCAACTTCTTTAGCAGATTTACCAGTTTCAGCCATTAATTTAGCAACTCTAACATTTCTACCACCTGAACAAGTAGTAATTAAATCAGCAATACCAGCAGATTCTCTTGTAAAAGTATTTTCAATTTCTTGTTCATTAGCTTCTGGGAAAAAGATTTTAGCAAATTTAATCATTTCAATTAAACCAATTCTTTGAATAGCTGCAGCAGCATTATCACCCCAAGTTAAACCTTTAACGATACCAACACCTAAAGCAATGACATTCTTTAAGGCACCAGCTAAAGAAACACCAGTAACATCTTTAACGATACGAACATGGAAATAAGGTCTATGGAATAAAGCTTTTAAAATAGCTGGAGTTAAATTAGCTTCACCAGAATAATTGGTTGGATATTGGAAAGCAATTGTAGTTTCTGACCATTTTTGTTTAGCAACTTCTGGAGCTAAATTAGCACCTGATAAAGCACCACATGGAATATTTAATTCATCAGTAATATATTGAGCTAATAATTTACAACCATTTGGAGTAACTTCTAAACCTTTTAAACAAGAGATAGCTTTAGCATTTGGATTAATTTTACCTTTTAAAGTTTTTAATAATCTTGGTAAGAATTGATGAGGAATATTAAAGACTAATAAATCAGCATCACTTGCAGCATGAACTAAATCTGGATCAGCAACTAAATTTTCTGGTAATTTAATATTTGGTAAATATTTAACATTTTCATGTTTTCTATTAATGATTTCAGTTAATTTTTCACCATTAATTTTTTCTTCAAATACCCACATTTTAACTTGTCTATGGAATAAATGAGGTCTTAGAGCAGTATTTTCAGAAACAACTTTAGCGATAGTTGTACCCCAGTTACCAGAACCAATAACTGTGACTTTGAAAGGTCTGCTTGGAGCAATGATTTGAGAGATTTGTTGTAATCTTTGAGTTGGTTGAGACATTGTACTGAATTTAATTGAATTACTTGTTCTTCTAAATAAAAACATTTATAAAAAAAGGTGTGATTTTAATTGATTTTATATGATTTTTTTTTGGGAATTTTTTTTTTTCATCGTTGAGTTTTTATTCCTATTTGCTCCGAATGTATTTGTTAGTCATTTTGGTAGTAGTTAAGAAGAGAAGGTGAAGAGAAGAGAGAGAAGTTGGGAGGAATTGTAGGTGTTTATATAGTTGTACACTGTCTACGGTAAATAAGTTATCCCTATCTCATTTATTGCCAAAATTCTAATTAATTTTAACCCAATTTATTCATTCTTAAAAATTTAACCTTTTCTCCATTTTTTAAATCTTTAGGGGAATTTTTAGGGAACCGGAGTGGTGTCCAGATGTCACGTGATTAAAAAAAGTTCAGCGGTTAAAAAATTTCTTCTTGTTGTAAAATTTCTATGAATTCATCTTTATCTTTAATTCTGTTTAATGCTTCAATCAATTTGTCAACATAGTCGTTGAAGTTTCTGTATTTGGTGCCAAACTCACTGTGTCTGAAGAAGTTGAGGTGGTTGGTGGAGGAGCCTCTTATTTTGGCAAAGATCTGTTCAACTAAGGTGTCAATATCACCGTTGTTCTTAAGGGTGGCAATAACAAGGAGATCTATTTCCCTTTTAACATATATGGAATCTTTAAAAGATGATAATGGTGGTAATAAGGGCAGGTTGAAAAACTCTTCCTCTGGTGACAACAACTGTTCATTATCTCTATTCTTCTTCATTATCATCATGGTTTCATTAACTGGAGATTGAATTACCGATGGTGGCAAATTAACTTGTTGATCAATAAAGGAAATCTTAATATTGTTAGAACCTCTCTTCTTCTTATTCAAATACCTATACTCATATTTAAATATCTCAATCTCATTAAATTGTTCCTCTGTTAAAACTCCTACATCAATTAATTGATTAAATGAAATCAATTTATTTCTTATTCTTTCAATATCTAATTCAATTTTAAATTTAATATTTTTGAATGAACCATCCATTAATTCATCAATTCTAATAATAATCTCTTCATCATTCATACAATCAACCATCTCACCATTTTGTTCAATCTTAATCATCTTAATATTTTCATTACCTTTACAATTAATTTTAATCTCTAATTTTGGTATAACAATTCTTTTATATGATTCAATAATTTTAGAAATTTTTTGAATAAATTCTTCAAAATTATTAAATGTTTTATTATTATTATTAAATTCATAATATTCTTTTGATTCTTCTTTATTAACAATTTGCTTAATTTCTTTAAATTTTTCTAAATTTTTAATAAAAATATTTTCAATTGAAAATTTATATTCTTTTTCAATTTTTTTCAAATATTCAAATCTATCTCCATCATCATTAAAATCTTTATAATCAATAACATTAATCATCATTAATTTTTTAATACCTTCAAGTTCAGAATTTAACATTAACATATTTAAACTTGTCTTTAAAATTTTTTCAAAATCTTTAAAATAATTTAATTCTTTATTTGGTTTAAAAACTTCTAAATCTTCTAAAATTTCTTCCCATCCTTCCCAATTAGGTTTTGTTAATCCAATATAAGAAGTTTTATTAATTCCATAATTTCTTGATCCATCTCTACCTAAAAATATTAAACCTAATTTATCTTTTTTTTCATCTAATGATTTAATAATTGTTGAAATTAAAAGTTTAATCAATTTTAAATATTCTTCATTTGAATCAAACAATAAATTAATTAATGGAATACAAATAATTAAATTTATTGGATTTGATTTTGGTTTTGGAATAATTGTTTTCATTAATTGTAAAGGTAAATCTAAACCTTTATTTGTTAATTCATTAAATTTAATAATATTTTCAGGTATTTTAATTTTGGAATTATTTAAAATTGACCAAAGATTTGTTGAAATTTGAATTAATGATAAATGTTTAAATTTATTTAAAGTCATAAATTTTAAAAGATAATCTTCCCATTTATTTAATAATATTGAATTTGGAGATCTTAATTGTAATTCAGGTAATAAAGTTGAATTAAAAAATAAATTTAATATATTTCCTTCTTTTATAATATTAATTATTTTTGATTGTGAAAGATAAATTGATCCAATAATTAAATTATTTTGAATTAATAATAATATATCATCAAATAAAAAAATTGAAACAAATTGAAAATTTGTTCCATCAATACTAATCTCAATTAAATCAAATAATCTTAATTTTTTATCTTCATTAAAAATACCTAATTCTTTAATTCCTGAAACTTCTTTAATTAATAAATCTTTAATATATTGATCAATTTCTAATCTTATCTTTAATTCTTTTTCATAATCTTCACCTTCTTCTTCAATATCATCTAATTTATTAATGAAAACGTTTAAAACATTATTTAATTCAAATTTTAAAATATCTTTTGAACATCTAATTTTATTAAATTCTGAAATTATATTAAGATTTGGTTTAATTAAATCATCAATTGAAATTTCATTTAATTTTAAAATTATTGGTGATTCACTTGTTGGTGTTATAACTGATGTTAATTTATTATTGTTGAAACGTAATGGTGATGTTGGATCAATTGAAGATCCAGGTGATTTTAAAAATTGTTTTTCATTATCAATTTGGAAACCTTTATTGTTTAAATTATTAATCATTTGATTTATTGGTGTTATTGGATTTGATTCATTTGATGTTGGAGTTATTTGTAAGGTAATTATATCTGAAACATCTTTTGAACTTTCTAAATTATAATCACTTATATCATCTTGACTTATTGATTTTGATAATGGTGAATTATTATTTGAAATTGGACTATTATTAAAATATGATTTTGTTGTTGATAATGGTTTTAAATTTTTAGTAAAATTATAAGGTGATTCTAAACTAGTTAATGAATTAGTTTCAACTTCATATCTAAATTCATCATTCTTTGGTCCAGTTTCCTTAAAACATAATTCACAAAATGCTTCACCAGATTTATCCCCATTAATACTATTTGAACTAATAACTAATGAATAACAATTATAATGACATTGATGATTACAATTTAATTCTAAAATTCTTTCACCTGATAATTTATTCATTAATGGTTCTTCACAAAATGAACAAATATTTTTTGAAAAATCATTCTTACTAAATTTTGCTGTTGGACTTTCATCATCTAAATCATTTGAATTAATTTTATTTAATATAAATTCTTTATCTTGAGATTCATTATTAATTGTACTTAAATTCATTGGCCTTATATTTCCTAAAACATCAACAGTTCTTTGTTTTTTAATAGTTGGTGGTGGTGTTAAAGGATCTAATAATAATGGAGGTGGAATATTAGATCTTTTATTCATCTTTCTTGTCTTTATAAATTTAGTTTTATTCATACTATTCATACTAAGATGCTTCATAAAATTATTCTTTGGTGATTCTAATGAATTAGTTATTGGAGTAGTTGGTGAATTGATATTTTGTGAATCCATTCTCTCTTAAAATGTAATAAAAACTTGTGTGTTGAAAAGGTTTCAAAATTGTTAGAACAGTCTAGTGAGTATAAATAAATAAGTAAATGTGAAGATGAAGGGTATAATTGAAAACTAAAAACCTAATAAACCAGTTACAAGAGTCTTTTAATCAAAAATAATAATCAATAAGAAGAAGAGAAAGAAAAAAGAGAGAGATTGTTTAATAGTTATATCTAATAAGTAATAAGAAAAAACAATAAGACAATCCACGACCATCAATATGTATCTACTATAAATTTTATTTGTTTCATATAAAAGGAGTTGTAAGAAAAAAGCTATGACTTGCATTACAAAGGTTCCAAAAAAGAATCATCTGTAATAATTAATGCAAGTAATAATTAAATTTTACCCACAAAAAGACCAAAAGTAGTAATTTTACAAATTTTTTTTGCTTGATGTACTTTTTAATTTACCAAATCGGGAAAATACAAAAATTAACTCAGATTTGAACAATTTTTTCTTTTTGAAGTGTGAAGACCTTTTTGGGAAAAGAGAAGTGTCTTTTTGGATTGTGTTTGGATAGATTTGGAATTGGTATTTGGTAGAAAGACCTTAGCTCTTTAGCTACAAATTGGTTTACTAGTTTATTAGGGGTTTGTAAAAAAATCAGGTTTTGTACTCGAAAAGTTAGATTAATTCAGATCTCTTTCTTCACCACAAAAAAGATAGAAGTTGGAAGTCTGAATACTTAAGCAAAGGAGAGATCTAGTAGTAAATAATTTCTGTCATCGACGTGAATTGTAATTGCTGGTTTAGAAAATTTTTTTTATGCTGGTTATTTGGTTTGAGGTTACATTTTTCTTAACTAATTTTCCTGTTTCAGGATCTAACAATCAACCAGAATTGAAAAGTTAAATAGAGACTTATTTCTAGTGTTTGTAAAAGTTGTAAGCGCAGGGTGTTTTGTTCGAAGTTAATACTCTTACTTCTCTTACTTCTCTTATATGATTAGAGGTATTATATAGTCAAAATTAAATTACCAAATTCCAACCTTGAAATATAGCGAGATCCAATACAAAAGAACTACCAATTCAAACAGAGACAAGTCAATATCTCAACAAAACAAGACCTAATTGTTTCCATCTCTATTGTTGAAATAACCTAATTACTATTGTGTCGCCACTATTTAATATACGGTGTCGCCCGTCACGTGACTTTACCCGACCAAATTTTTTTAATTAAATTTTTTGAAATAAAATCAAAATCAAATAAACAAAAAAACAACAATAATTCTTTTTTATTTTTAATTAGAAAACATCAAAAAGTTCTTTGAGAGAATCCTTTCTTTAATTCAATCTCTTCAATTCCCTGGTTCCTGTTAAGTCGTTTTGGAAGATGCCTGGTCCCTTAGTATCACCCATCATCATCCGACCAGAACCATTGAAGGATTCGTTGGCGATTCTGACAATATTATTGTGTCTTCCAACCGCCATCTCTTCAATTATGTTGATCCTATTTATAATATCTTCAACTTCTCAACGTTTGATCAAAAGAGTATTGGGTAAATTGTTTGTTGATTCTAAAGATCCAAGTATAATAAAAATTGATGATAATCAATTTGAATTAGGTTTATCATTAGTTATAATAATTGATATCTTTTTAGCTTCAATTTTTAGAGGTTTATTCCCAAATATTACAAAATTTATATTGGTTCTATCAAATGCAATAATAAGTTCAAGTATATCAACAAATGAAATTATGAAATATTCTTTATTAGTTACAATAACGTTTCTTTCATTAGATTATCTTTTAAAACAATGTAATTGGTATTTAGATTCAAATTATGGTATATTATTAAATTCTAAAAATTATTTATTTGAATCTTTAAATCAATCAATACTGAAAGATCCAATATTAAGAAGAACTTCATCAACTGCAACAAATATTGCTTCAACGGGTTCAAAATTTATATCACATCAAAGATATGTTAAACAACCCAAAATTTTTAGTTCTCATAATTTCATTTTATTAAATAAATTTATAAATTTATTATTATCAACTCATATAATTATTTGTCAAATAATTAAGGTTAAATCATCATCGTCTAGTTCTTCTTCAAATTCTTTAAATAATTCAATAACTCCAAATATTCAAAATAATTCAAATTCAATTCCAAATTCAATTCCAAATATAAATACAAATACAACTACTAATAATTCTTTAAATTTAAATTCAAGTATAACAAATATTTCAAATTTAAATTCAAATTCAAATATTAATATATCAACATTAAATAAAAAATCAGATCATAATAATTCTTTATCATCAAATTTAAATTCTTTATCAAAAACAGATCATGTAAATATAAACATTATTAATTCATTAGATCATGAAATTAAAATGATTGAAATTTCAGATGAATTAGCAAATTCTGAATTTCCTGTTTTAGAAGAAGAAGAAGAAGATGATGAAAATACTATTGAAGAAGTTGAAGAAGAAATTATTGATGAATCAAAATTTAAAAGAAAAAATTCAAGATCAAAAAGTATAACACCTGCATCATATCCAACAGTTTTAATTAAAGATGATTCATTAATTACATCTTCAACAATTGTTAGTGATAATTTTCAAAATTTTATTAATACAAGATTATATAAAAATAAATTATCTCAACCAATTTGGTCATTATTAGGTACTGCAAAGGCAATGACTTCAAGAAAAGATATTTATAGTGGTGAAGTTGAAATTACTAGTAGTTCATTAATTTTATCAAATTATACTTTAAATATTAATAATAATTCAAATAATGATTTTGATATTAGTTATAATAATTTAAAAAATTCTTTAATTTTTATTGATTATATTGGTGAAACTCTGATTAGTTTTCAATTAAAAAATAATTCTTATCATCATTATCATGGAGGTCAAGTTAATATTAGAGTTAATGGAGTTTTATGGTATCAAGTTTCAAGAGGTGAATATAATAATGAAGAATATTTTATAGTTGGTGGTTTAACTCCATTATCACAATATGATATTCAATTTATTATTGAAACTAATGATAATGAAAAATATTTAATTGGTGATTTAATTGTTAGTACTGTTGGTGGTGATCAACATCTTGATACAATTGGTGTTAATAATTCTGGTTCTTATTCAAATGGTTATAGTAATAATAATTCATCTTCTTATTCAAATAATGTTAATGGTAATTCATCTAGTGCTATAAATTCTAATTCAATTAATGGTGTTAATATTAATGGATCATCAAAGAAATTTTCAGATACTTTGGATGTACCAAAATCAGGTATTTCTGCACCATTAGTTACATTACAAGAATCTTTAATTACAACAAATGATAATATTAATAGAGAAAAAATTAAATTAAAGAAACATAGAAAAGAAATTGCTAAAAAAATCAGTTTATATAAACAAGATATTGTTCAATTAAAGAGTAAAATGAGTAATAGTGATAAAAATGATGAAAAAAATTATAAAAAGATTTTAGCCTTGAGAGCTAATGTTAAATTAGTTGAAGATGAAGTTACTAAAGTTGAAGCAGAAGTTAATGAAGTATCAACACAAGAATTAGAGATGAATGAAATTTATGTTGTTGAAAAGAGAAGATTTGACCAACAATTAAGAAGTTTCCAAAATTTTAAAAGTAATTTTAATGAAAAGATTCAATTAAAGACAAATGAATTAAAAAATCTTAATAATGAATTAGAAAGTTTAAATTCAAAAGTTTTTAAATTAAGTGGTAAATTAACAAAATTAATTGATGATATTTCAAAAGTTGATAAAGAACTTGAAGAAATTTATAAAAAAGATTTAGAAGATAAATTATTAGAAGCAAGAATTAAAAGAAGTGAAAAGAGAGAATTATTATTAAAAGAATTTAGAACAGAGATTCAAAAAATTGAAATTGGTGTTGCACAATTATTAAAAGAAAAGGAAACTTTAGTAGAACATGAATGAGTTTATTGTTATTTTGAATTTAGGGTTAAGTTATTTGAAGTTTTTATAAATATACAATTGAATTTTATATGGTATACATTATGTAATATGGTATTACTTGATATAATATAAGATATCTTGGTGTAGATAGTGAGATAATGGGAATTACCGCTATGTTACAGATTAAGCGACCTCTTACCCTATGAACTCCACTAAAAACATGCCACCACTTGGTAATGTAGGCAACACACAACAACAAAAGATTGGAGCGTTAAAAACCATATAAAAACACACCAGATACACCATCACTTAAGCGTCACCAGCATCACCAGAAGCACCAGCAGCAACTTCTCGCCAAAACTTTCTCAATTCTTTATCTCTAAAATCAAACCAAAAAAACCACAAAAATCAGTAAAAAAAAGCGAGCAGAAAATTTTACAATTTTTGTTTACTTTTAAAATAAAATAAAATTTCATTACAAAAAGTCATCAACTATTATATTCTAATTTATTTAAATTCAGTCAGTCTTAAATAGAATGCCATCATTTTTGAAGATAGCTCAGGCTGCAACACATTCAAAGTCAAATTCAAACTCTCCAATTCTGGCTGCTTCCCCATCCTCTCACCACCACAATAGCAACAGTAGTCAACACCCTTTTGAATTATCTGTCGATCTAGAGAGTCCTCCTATTGTTCTATATGGTCCTGCTTCTGAATCTTCTGGATCTCTATTATCTGGTCAATTAACTGTCACAATCAATCCTCCAAAGAGTTCAAAACCTCAAGTTAAAAGATCTTCTTCAACAAATTTATCAAATACTTTAAGTAATACTTTAAGTAATCTTTCTTTAACACCATCTATCTCACATTCACATGCTCATCCTCTTCAAAATGATATATCTCCAATCCATTCAGTAATGTCACCTGCTTCAACTTCAAGTAGTTATTCAAATTTATCTCAATTAAATAATAATCAAAATTCTAATTATACTTTTGCTATAAATACAATTCAATTATCATTAATTCAAAAAATAACTTATTCAAAACCTTTTACTCCTTCTTCAACTGCTATTTCAACTTGTCAAAATTGTAAAACTTCAACTGTGGAATTAGCAAGATGGGATATTTTAACTTCTCCTCATAATTTACCTTTAGGTAAACATTCTTACCCTTTTAGTCATTTATTACCTGGTAATCTTTGTCCAACAACTGTTTTAGGTTCTTTAAGTTCAACAACTGTTAGATATGAATTAGTAGCAATTGGTTCTTATAATAGTGGTTCAAATGGTTCTTATGTTAAAATTGTTTTACCAATAAATATTGCAAGATCAATTTTAAGAGGTCCTGATAGAAATTCTTTAAGAGTTTTCCCTCCAACTGAAGTTACAGCAAGTGCAGTTTTACCAAATGTTATATATCCAAAATCTTCTTTTGCATTAGAATTAAAATTAGATGGTGTTGCAAGTCCTACAAAGAGATGGAGAATGAGAAGACTGGGTTGGAGAATTGAAGAAACTGTTAAAGTTAAAGCAAGTTCTTGTTCTTTACATAAATCAAGATTACAACAAATTGAAGAACATTATAAAAAGAATCCAACTCCAGGTAAAGGTATTAAAAGAAATCAACAATCTGGTCCAACTTCAACTGTTGCTATAATGAGTGTTACTACTGCAAATAATCCACTTTCTCCAACTCAATCAAATGCTTTAAATCCACAAGCTTCAAATGCTACAACTTCTGCAAATAATAATGGTGATGAAGATAATGATACAATTTCTCAACAAAATTCAAATATTCATCCAAGTGATCATATAAATCAACCAAATTCAAGTTCAACAGGTTCAAATATTACTGTAACACCAAGTAATAATAATAATAATAATCAATTAAACCCTCAAGCATCAAATTCAACAACTCAAGAAAATAATCCATTATCAAATGAACATATTGAAGAAGCTTTATTTACAGAAGAAATTAGAACAATTGTATCTGGTGATTTAAGATCTGGTTGGAAATCAGATTTTTCAGGTAAAGGTAAAATTGAATTAGTTAGTGATTTAAATTGTTTTAATATTGCAAGTGCACAAGAAAAACATTCAACTCATGTTTCATCATCTGAAAGTATAAAAGATACTTTTAAAGTATCAACACCTGGTAAATCATCTGTTAGTTGTGATATTGAAGATCCTGTATTAGGTATATTTGTTAGTCATCTGTTAATTTTAGAAGTTGTTATTGCTGAAGAATTAATTCAAGGTGCAAGTGGTGTAAGTTTAACACCAGCAACTTCAAAGAATCAAGATAAACCTGATACATCAGATCAAAGATTAGCAGAATTATCACCAATGTTTGCAAACCATTTATCTCCACAACCTTCAGCTATAATGAATCAAACTCCATCAGGTCCTCAACCTGCACCAGGTGCAAATGCAGTTGGTGTTCCTACAGGTGCTGCTCGTGTTCTGAGAATGCAATTCAAATTAACTTTGACTGAAAGATCTGGTTTAGGTATTTCTTGGGATGATGAAGTTCCACCAACTTATGATGATGTTTCAGCTCTGTCACCTCCAAATTATGGTGAAGGTCAAAGTAATCCACCTCCACTGTACCCAGATTTAATCCCTGCACATACTCATAATCCATTGAATGGAACCCCTGGTGTTCTTTATGGTATTGGTTCTACTCCTGGCATTACACCAAGACAAACTCCAGGTCAAACACCAAGACAAAGTGCACAATATAATAGCATTAATCAAGCATTAGATTTAGATGAACTGAACTTATGAACTCTTCTTTTCTTTTCTTTTATTTTCTATTTAATTCAATATTCTTATCTCCAATCATCATCATCATCATCAGTTCTTACTCTTTTCAAATTTTTTAAATATTTAATTACATTAATTTAAAAACTTATACAAAACTTATTTATATGCTAAATTCAATTCAAAACAAGCATCATTTATATACTTTAAAATTTTTGTTTATTATCTCATATATCTATATTCAGGGGTTTAAAGGAGTTCATTTAACAGTTTTATCATTTTATTAATTATTATAATTCAAAGTTTCAAAATATTCAAATTCAATTTTATATTATAACCTCTTTTTTTGCTTGTTTTTTTAATTTCCTTTTTGACGTTTTATCTTGTGGTTTTTCTTTTTTTTTTTTTTGTTTATTGTTTTTAGCAATTGATTTACCAATCTAACTTGATTTGTTTAATTATAGAGTTTATTTATATCAATTTATTCTAACTTTTCCAAGTAGTTTCTTTTTCGAAATATCAAAATAATATGGTCTACAGAAATGGAAGTACGTAAAATAATATTATATAATGATTTGATTATAAGGTATATAGAAGATTAATTAATCACTCATAACTTGTAACAACAAGTAATGTAAATTTGAAAAAAAAAACTAACAATATAGTTT
Source organism: Ruyongia namnaoensis (assembly GCA_030563805.1). Taxonomy (NCBI): domain Eukaryota; kingdom Fungi; phylum Ascomycota; class Saccharomycetes; order Phaffomycetales; family Wickerhamomycetaceae; genus Ruyongia; species Ruyongia namnaoensis. The sequence goes on from JAJMKA010000086.1 coordinate 35,675, forward strand.
TTGAAAAGATATTTTGTGAAAAGAATGAATGAGAAATTATTTCACTTTCTTTCTTCTATTTTGATTTTAAATGTTTATTTATATTTTTTGATTTTTTTGTATGTTAAGTCCAATGAATGTTATTGTCCAAACTTTCTTCTTTCAATGATAATGGTAAATAAATAACAGCCTCTTTATTAATTTATATTTAGTATTATAGAGACAGATGCTTCTTCTTTTTTTTATAAGAAATAAAATAATGATAAGGTATTTGTTTGTTTTTTGAAATAAGAAAGATTTAAAAGAAATAAATCATCTAACTTTAAGCAATTCTCCAAGTCTTTAACCAGTTCAAGTATTCAAATTCACTACTTGGACCTTCTAAACCAAAAGAAATGTGTCTGAAATGCCAGAAAGTACCAACAACTGAAATATATAAAAGACCGTATAGAATAACTAAGATTAAGTTATTTCTGGTACTTTGATGTTTTCTTAATGGTCTTGTAAAGAAATCAATTAAGAAACAATAAACAATCATAGCAAAATATAAAGCTGGTAAATAATGATGAACATATGTAACTCTTCCCATAATGTTGAATGGAACATAATGTAAACCCCAACCAAACATTGGATAAATACCACCCATCAAGAATAAGTTTAATTTTTCTGAATCATTCTTGAAATCTGGGATTTGTCTTTGCCATCTAATTAAGAAGTATAAGACTAATAAAGCAAAAACAACAACACCAACAGATGAAGTCCAAGTAGTAGCTGGTGAACCGATTAAGAAGTATTTTGGATTTTCATCACCCCAACCACATAATCTAATACCAACGTTTAAGGTAGGCCATTGCCAAGCTGAAGAAGCTAAATCATCTTGTTTATCAGAATCTGGAACTAAAGCATTATTTGAAGCCATCATAGCTAAGTTTAATTGAATAAAATCTTTGAAGAAGTTAGTCTTTGGTAATTTGAAATCTGGAGCTGGATCTGGTAAAGTTGGGTTAATATGTTCTTCAACATTCCACCATGTTCTCTTATCTCTTCTGAATGGATTCTTGACACAAGTAATTTCTTGTTGTCTGAAACCCCATTGTGGTAAAGTAACACCTGGTTGAGATAAGTAACAACCCATAACCTTATTTTTAAATCTAACTGATGAAGTTAATGGATGTAATCTTAATTTATCTTCAGTACCATATTGATGAGCAATTTCAATAATCCAATTATCTTTTTCATCACCTTCAAATTTAGAACCATAACCTGCAACTTCAAAATCTTGTCTTGAAACTGGAGCTGGAACATCATGTGAATGTAAATTACGACCAGTGAAAACATGTAATAATCTAACTTCCATACCATCAACAATGAATTCTGGTAAATCAATAGATTCATTGAAAGGTGGTCTTGGTCTAGCTCTATCAAAGATCCATTCATTATTATTATCTTTATGATGATAACCAGTAACTTGTTGTTGTTGAGAACCATCTGGGAAAGTTTGAACATGAGAATGTAATAAAGCACCACCTAAACCTTGATTTTTTAAAGTGAATTTTGAAGTACCAATTAACATATCTCTTGGACCAGTACCAACTTCAGAACCAGCTAAGTTAGCTTGGAATAATGAAGACATATTAGCATCACCAGTACCTGAACCTGATAATAAATCGAAATGGATTTTGAATGAAACTAAGAAAACAATGAATGGAATAACAATTAAACACCAAATTCTAGCGATCCAATGATAGAAATAAGTCTTTGTTGACATTGATTTATCACCGAATTTATTCCATAAATCAACAACGGTATAAATACCAACAACTGTAATGATGAATAAACCAACCATTTTAACAGAGATTGTACAACCTAATGACATACCAGTTAAGATTAACCATTTCCACCATTTTCTACCAAATGAATTGTTTCTTTCATTATGGAATCTAACAAAACAAAACATTGAAGCAACTGTAAAGAATAATAACATTGAATCTAATAAAATGAATTTACCTAATGTAACATATGATAATTCGAAAAGAACCATAAGAGTGAATAACCAAGTAGTTGGTAATGAGAAACCAATAGCTTTACAAGTATAATAAGCTAATGGGACACAAAAAACACTAAATGTAGCATTAAAGATTCTCATTTTAACGTAATCCAAGAAATCTGGGTATGCTTGACCAGATGGGAAATCCCATGAACCATTGTAACCAGCTAAATAACCAGATAGACCAACTAACATTTTACCTAATGGAGGATGAACATCATGATAGAATTCATGTCTTAAATAATAAGAACCAAATTTACCAAAATGTGCTTCATCCCAAACAACGTTATGATTAGAACCAATTTTGTACATTCTGGTTGCAAATGCTAATAGTGTGAATACAATTGGGGCGAAAATAGATTCAAATGTGTACCAACCTTGACAAGAAGATGTTGATGATGATTCTTCTTTCTTTAAATCAGAATCAGTTTTCAATTCAGCACTTTCATCAATAAGTTCCTTGTCTGCAGCAGTCTTCTTACCACGCAAACGGGAAGCGACATTGTTCTCTACTGGAGAGACACCTGAACTGGACATGATAGCAGATGTATTATGAAAGGGAAGTGGTAGGTTTTATTGGTTTTTAATTAAAAAGTGGAATAAATTTGGTGAAATTAAAAAAACAACACGTAAACTGAAAAAATCGAAATTATGGTGTCCCGTTACCCTCTGGAGAACATGTATACGTAAATTGGGTGTAATAACGTGTATTTTGATTGGAAATTGGTATCTATATGTTATTTAGATTCATATATTTCAATAATAATTACTAGTTTCTCGAAGATCAATCTTAAAACATATTTATTTCATCAAATATTTCAATTTCCAAAAAAATTTCCATCAAAAACTTCGAAACACCTTTTTTTGGTGAAAGTGAAAAAATTAAGCTTAAATTGAGTCAATGAGGTTTGTTTAAATAATTATATTCATCTTTTTTGGTTGTACAAATCTTTAGTTTAACTTATATATACACATTAAAACATTTATTACAAATTATAAAAGAAATATTAATTATTAGCCTTAACATAAGTCAAACAAGGTACATTAATACCCTTCTTCTTTCTAAACTATATAAATACCAAAAACTGTTTATGAAATGAAAGCTATCAAAGCTTCTTCAAACGAATGAAAACAACATCATCATACTTTATCATCAACTTTACGTAAAAATCCAACAACTCTACCCATATCAACATCATCTGGATCACTTTCAACAGCTTGAACTAATCCATCTAAAATAGCATCAATATTTTCTTCAGAAACACCAGTACATAAAGCAAAAACACGACGAAATTTAGATTCAAGATCAGTATTATTAGATTTTAATTCTTGAATTGAAGTTAATAAATTATTTTCATTTTCTTTATATGCCACTATTCTTGCCTTAAGAACAACTGAAGGTGGTAAATCATTTAATGGAATATTCTTTTCAATAGAAAGTGATTCTAATGGCATACCAGCTTCTAATTTTTGTTGGAAATCATCATGAATAGCTAATAATTTAAATGGTTCATCTGCATCATAATCTAAATCATAATTTTGCATTGTTCCTAATTCTGTTGTTTGATCCATAAATTTTTGTTCTTCTTCATTAATTGCTTTATCTAAATTACTTATCTTTTGTTTTAATTCATTAATTTTAATTTCATGTTCTTTTAAAGTATCTAAATTTTTTCTTGATTCTGATAATCTTAAAGTTGATTCTCTTAATTTTGTATGTAATTCTTTAATTTTTGAATTTTTAACTTCAATTTCTGATTTAAAATCTGTATCTAATCTTAATAAAACTTGTTGCATTGAATCTAATATTTTTTGACTATTTTGACCAATAACACCATTTTTACCAAATTGTGAACTTGAATATATTGATTTTTTATTATTATTTTGTTTACCATTACCATTAGTATTATTAGTTGGAACTGATAATCCATTAACGTTAATACCAAAATCAATTGGTCTTAATCCTGCACTATTTGGAATAGATGGATCAGCTCCAACATCTAATAATTGTTGAACAATAGCTTTATTACCAATTCTAGCAGCAATATTTAAACAAGTATCACCATTTTTATCTTGTGCATTAACAATATCACTCATAAATACACCTAATGTAATACCACCCTTTTTCATATGTGCACCATTTTTAACAATCCATTCTAATAAAGTTTCAAGATAATATCTTGATGCAGAACTTCTCTTTTTAATACCTGCTGTTAATGCAATATGATGAAGAATTGAACGACCTTGATGATCTAAAATTGGAATACATGGATATAAAAGATTTAATAATTCTTCAAAAGATCCACTATCATAATTATTTGTTACCAATAATGCTCTAACTAAAGGAGTTTCACCATTATTATTACCTCTAATTCTAACTGAATTATTACGAACTAATTCTTTAACTAATGGAATTCTAGCTAATGCAGCAGCCCAATGAATTGCAGCATGACCTAATTCATCAATTGGAACATCAATATTAACATCATTTGAGGATAAAATTGAAGATAATTGTGATAATGAATTTGAATCTTGATTTAAAAATATTTGTGTTATTAAATCTTTTGAATGTTCATATTCTGATATATAAGTTGAAATTGGTTCTAAAGAAAATGGAGCATTTGGATTTTCAATATTTAAATCATGATCAAATATTTCAAATTCAGAAGAATTATTCAAATTAGCATAATTATTTGATTTATGTTTCTTTGTTGGTGATTCTAAAGTTTTTTCATCATCATCGTCATCAGTATTATTATTGTTACTCTCAGATCCATTGTTATCTATATGGTCATTATTGTTATCATCTTGTGTCATTGTTGAAAATGTTCTTCCTAGACTTGTAGTAGGATTATTATTATTAGTTGAATTTGAATTTGAAGAAGTTTTTTTCTTTTGTGTGGCTAATACTAACTCCTTTGTTGGTGTATCTGTTGAATCTATAGATGAGTATAAAAACAATGGTTTTAAATCTTCATAAACGTTATATTGTTGTGATAACGATACTGCTCTATCATATGGAATCCAAGTACCTTGGAATTTTTCATAACCTTCTTTAACAATTTCAAAAGATGGATTATTATGAATCTCTTGTTCTAAAATTTTATTTCTTTGTAATTGATCAAGACCTGATAATTTTAATATTTGAGTAGCATTGAATGAAGAATCACTTCTTTTACGCATAACGGTAATACCTTTGACCATCATTTCAACAACTTTAACACCAGAATATGTAGAAGTATAAATAATACCATCATCAATTTCTTGAGATTCAGAATCTGGTTCTAATAAAGTATCATCGTTTTTATCATGTTGATGAAGATGACCATGGCCATTGTGCTCTATTATCATACTTGAATTTCCAATATTAATACCTGAAGCATCTGGATCTTGGATAGTAGTTTCGTTACCATTGATCATAATGAATGTCCTTTAATATTCAATTGTGTTATTTAGGGAACGTATATCAGGGAATATGAATGTGAAATTATCAGTTATTTTTGGGGCAAAGGGTTAAACAGTACAAGCAGAACGTATCACAGTATAGTACAAGAGACAGAACAAGAGTTAATGAATGGTTTTAATGTTAAAGTTCTTCAACAAATCAAAAAACGCGAAGAATTGAAAGCTTTTTTAAATTTTTTTTTTCATTCGTGTCGATTTTTTCTTTATTTCCTTTTTGGGATTAATTGAATTTTGTATTTTTATTTAATTAATTTTATTTCTATCTTTTGAAGTTGTTTAGAGTGTGTTGTGTTGATGTGGTTGTTGCTGTAGGTTGTTAGTAGTGTTCCTCTCTTGATTGCGTACCAATTCCTCGAAGATTTTGTCTTTTTACCACCATTATTACTATTTTAATAGCTTACAAAGAAAGATTAATAGAATTAGTATAAATTATAATTAATGAATTAAGTGAAGTTTTTTATATAAAAAAGATTCTAACAGTACAGATTAAATAATTAATAATGGTAAATCAAGTATTACTTTTTGTTTTTTAGATTCTAAAGTCTAATATTTAGCACCAACAAGTTTGAAAATATACTCATTGATAGCAGTTACAATACTTGGTTCATTTAATGATTGTAATGCAACCTTAGTTGAAGCATCTCTGAAACTGTAAACAAAATTTATTGTAACAGCAACAATTAATGATATAGCAACAACTAATGGACCTAATGGAGAATCTAAATATTTACCATCTCTCATCATTATAATTTTTAAACGATGATTATAAGTATAATAACCCCATCCAAGACAGAATAAAGTTAAAGCAAAATAAATATATGCCATTATATCAGCCAATTCATGAGATGCTGCCTTCTTTAAAGTATTTTGAATTGTAAAAGTCCAAGTAGCCATTAATACAGCAACACGTAACCATCTTAAAAATGTACGTTCATTAGCTAACCAAACTTTAGTTTCAACTTTAATTGGACCAGCTTGTTTTAATAAAGTTTCAGGTTTTTTAACACCAACTGGTAAAACAAACTCTTCATCTTCAGAATCAACATTACTTAATTTTGGTAAACTTGTATAAAATGATGGTAAGAATGAACTTTTATTTTTATTAGCTTTACGATTTCTAGCATTAATAACAGTATCTTCTTCATCTGATGAATATTCATCATCTTCTTGAACTTCAGTAATTTGATTTGATGATTGTGATGGAGAATTAACAACTAAATCTGGTAAACCATTACTACCACCATTATTTGTAGCAGAAATTGTAAATCTTCTTAATTTTGATGTAATATCTTGATTATTTTTAGATTTTGCTTTAGCTTCTTCTTCAGCTTCAATTGGATTCATTCTAATATCTTCATCTAATTCAGGTAACCAAAATGGTAAAATATCTAATCTATCATCTTCCAAGAATAATGAAGCAATACCTTGAATAAATTTAGAAAAATTTGGAACTTCTTTAACTAAATGAGAAGTTGTTAATTCTTCAATCCATTTACCATGTTTTCTTGAAAATGGAATAACAATACCACCAGTTGCACTACTTCTTTTACCAGAAGTATTTTTAATTCTAATTTCCATAACACTATGAGGAAATTTAACAAATTCATTTTTTCTTAATAATGATAAAGGATCATCAATATTTTGATCAATATCAGTTCTATGCCATTCATTTGGATTTCTAATTGGTCTTTCTTCATCAAAGGCATCTTCTCTAATAAACATGATATCAGAATCAATAGTGACTCTAACTCTATCATCACCAGGTATTTGGAAAGCAGTTCTTGTATAAATACTTCTTAAACAAGGTTGTAAATCATATTCTTTAATGAATTTTGAAACTTCATCAATATCATGAGAATAACCATTAATAACTTGAGTTGAAGAACCCATAGCTCTATATCTTTCAAGATATTTTTCTTTAAATTCAGCAAATTTAGCATCTTGTTCTTCAATTGAATTATTTGAATTAATTAATAAATCATTTAAATGTTTTTCTTTAACTTTTAATTTAACATCAGTTAAATCTTCTTCATTACTTATAGTTTTCTTTTCTAAAACAATATCAGGTTTTTCAGCTAATTTACCAGACCATCTTAATCTAAGAGTTGAACAAGCATCATTTTTGGATAATTTTAAATTATAAATTTCAAAAGAAGGATTTTCAAAATAAAGAGAAGTAATAACAGGATCATGAGTATCATCATTTTTAGAATCTGAACTACTTAATTCATTTGAATAAACTAAAACTGGTAAATGTCTTAAAATTTTAGTTTTAACTTCCATTAAATTATCAGGATGAACCCAAAATTTAAATGATTGATATTCTAAATCTTCAGGATTAGTATTTTTTAAACTTGCACTATTTTTAACAGAAGTTGAATTTGGACTAATATTTTCTCTTAAAATGGTATAAAGAGTTGAAATTTTATAAAGTAAAGGACTATAATCTTCAGAATTAAAAGGTAATTCTTTAAGTCTAATTTGAAGTAAGGATCTAACAGATGGATAGTTTGGATGTAATCTAGCATGTTTTTTAATAATTTTTTCAAATCCAGTAAAGTTTAATCTTGAGAAATGATCTAATTCTTTGGATTCACTTAATAAATTATCTAATTCAGATTGAATTTCATTCCATTTAACTTTAGTTGTATTTTCTTCATTAATTATATTATCCAATTTTTCTAATCTTTCATTAACAGATTGAAATTGAGAAGTTTGGAAAGAATAAACTTTTTCTAATTCAGAATCCAAAGCACTAACAAAGGCTTGTTCATCTCTATCAGTGAAACCATCTTCAGTTTCTAATTTATTATCCTTCTTCTTATTTGAGGAAAATGATTTTGAAGCTCTATTGATAGCAATAACATCTTCCTTCAACAATTTCTTCAATTGCTCGTAGTTAATGTAGTACTCTTTCCAAGGAGGAAAGATTTGAGTAGACAGCTTGACACCAAACAACATAGTATACCTCGATTATCCAGCTGATGATGGTGATATTTCTTTATCAATTTTCAACAAATTCCTTCTTTTTCTTCGTTGATGTTTTTATATTTTTTTTAAAGATAACCCACGTGGAGATAAAGAAAATTTCGAAAGAGTGGTCCCGCTAGGCAGAGAGCGCTAGGCAGAGAGGTCGGTGGTTTAGGCAGGGGGGTTAGGCAGGGGGTTTAGGCAGAGAATTATGTATTTAGTGTCCATATACTATATCTTAAAATCAAAACTCTTTAAGGATCCATCACCTCCTAGTTCATATAAACAATCAACTGTACATACATCCTTCAACTCTTCTGTACTGAAACTCTGGAGAAATTCAACAGCTAGTTTGAAATACTTGTTAAAGGAATCATTTTTATCATTAAAATCACCTTTATAATACTTAACTTTGAATAATGGTGATAATTCATCATATTTAAGATTACCTACTGCCAATCTCTTCTCAAAACAATACATTCTTAATTCATCTAATATATTTTTCAATTTTGTAGCATCAATATCAGTATTAATTGTTGGAACTGTTGTTGAACTTGAACTTATAGGTGCTGTTGTTGTTGGATTTGTAATAAATATATGTTTACCATTTGTACTTGAATTATTAATACTATCACCATATTTAGATTCATCATCATCATTCTTTTTATTACTATCTTGTCTTATTATAATTGTTGTATCTCCATCTTCATCATCTTCATGGTCTCCATTCTTATTTGGTGAATCATCATTAATACTTGTAAATGCTAATCTCTTTTGATGTAATTCTTCTCCAAATACTAATTCTTCAGGTGTATCAATATCGTATAAAGATTCATCAACTTTTGCAACATTTGGTCTTTCACTACCAAATGGATTTTTTGATATTTCTTCCATTGATAAATCAGTTTCTAAATAATTATAAATTAACCATAAAAATAATTTTGCTCTATCAATTGGATTATATTCAGCTAATGAAATTAAATCAAATAAATTATATGGTAAATCTTTTAAAAATATTTCTGAAACTGATTCTTCATTTGCAAATAATAAAAAAATTAAATTTATAACATTTGTTGTTGGTCTCTTAATTACAGCTAATGCTTGTAATGTTCCAGGTGTTCCATTACAACATGATTTCAAAATAGATTTCAATCTTGGTGTATCTTGTAATTGTTTATCATTTTGATCATAATTAATTTGAATACATGGAATTGAATGATAAGTTCTTAATTGTGATTTCATATCTGGAACAAAATTAATAGTTGTATTCATTCTACCAACATTAACCAATAAACAAATCATTGCTGTTGGAATTGAATTCTCATAATCACTTAATAATTTTTCTTTTAAAATTTTAGAACATTTTGAACTATTAGCCATTGCTCTAACGTATAATCTACCAAAACTTATCTTTTCATCTTCATTTAATGGATCTGTAAAAACATTATTTTTATCATTAAAAATAGTTTTTAAAAATTCATATTGAATATCTTTTCTTGAAAATGGTAAACCATCTTCTTTCTTCAAATGTTTAATCTTTGATAAATGAGGACTTTTATAATGTTGAATTTGAATATTTGATAATGAAAATGATTCTTGTGTTATCTTCTTCTTTTTAGCAGGTGTTGATGTTTGAGTACCAGCTAGTTTATGCTTCTTTGGGTTCCCAACTTCTTTCTTATCTTTGCTAACAGCTGGTGCAGGTGTTGAACTTGGTGTTACATTTGCTGTTGTTGTTGATGCAGATGATTCAACAGTTTCCTGTGATGACTCGCGATCAAGACTTGTTTCAGGTAATATTAGATTCACCATTTTCAAAGGTATTCTTGATGGAGCTGCTGTGGTTGTTGTTATTGGAGAAGAAGTTGGATTTGTTGATGTGATATCTGTTGTAATTTCAGGTTTTGTTGTAGTTTCTGTTACAACTGGTGTAGTGGTGACAGGAATAGTTGATACTGGTATTATTGAATCAGTTTGGGCAACAGTTGGAGCTTCATTAGTATCAATTTTTGAAGTGGTTTCTGTTTCAGTTTTTGGAATAATAGTTTTCTCCTTTTCTGTTTCTGAATGTATCTGTGTTTCTTGTTGTTGATTATCGTCATTATCGTCACGAGTAGTATTAACATCTATTTTCTTTTCAGATTCTTGAGCAGTGGATTCAGTTGTAGTTGGAGGCGTTATTTGTGATGGTTGCTTATCTGATAGAATAACATCATGAATTGGGTCATAAACGTGAGAAGTCATTACTAAATAATTTAATTCTCTACTTTGTAAATCTTTTTAAAATGTATTTCTCTATTTCTTATTTTTGGACTTTTTGATTTTTTTTTTTTGGAGGATTTTTATTTTTGGTTGAAAAAGTAAAATTATCAACAAAAAAGTTACTGAAAACTCATTTCTATTTGTAGTATTACCATTAATAATAGTTCATAATAGTCTATATAATTTGTTTATACCATTCCTTTTACTTTTCAATAAGATTTTGACTGTTAAAATTAAATTTTAAGAGGGTCAAATATCCAAATTTCGTAAGATATTACATAATCAATGGTTATGTAGCCTTTACAAGTTCAAACTTATTCTATTATTGGTCATAATCATTTATTAAACTCATTTTAATTTACCAAAATGAACGTATATAAATATTACGTTAAATAGGAAATCATGTTTTTGTATACATGTAACCTATGTGATAACAAAATCTGGGGTATGAAAAAGTTGAATAAATCACCAAAAAATTCATATAATTTTGAACTGAAACTAGAACAAAGGTTAATGATGTATATGTTTTTGGTTACTTTCACGTATTCTTTATTGATTGATAGTAAACGTAGTTCTTTATGTACTTGTTTAATTGATATAATGAGAATTAATTAAAGTCAGAATTGTGATTTGGCAGATTTTATGCGGTTTTTTTTGTTATTTTGCTTTCCGTCTTTTGCAGTTTCTTGCTTTATTCTCAAATATTGTTCTTTAAAGACTAGTTGATGTTATTGAGCTTGTAAACAGTAAACAATATGGGATACTTTGGAAATCAGGTCGAAAACTTTCTCAAAACTACTACCAGCTTTCAAAATAAAAACATGGAATATGAATTTGTAAAGAAAAGATGTAATAAGGTTTCCCAATTAATGGAGGAATTATCAAAAGCTACATCTGATCAAGATAGAATCAACATATACAATGAGCATCTTCAGTCTCAATTCAAAGATAAAGTTACAATTGCAGAAGGTGAAAGATGTAATATAGAAAATCTTATTGATGATTATGCTGAAGTTATAGAAAAGTGTAAGGACTTTAGTAAAAGTAAAGGTGATAAGAAATCTTACAAAAAATGCAAAGAATTTGAAAGAAAATACGTTGTTGAAAATATCAAAACCTTAGAAATCATTTCATTCAAATCAATTCTTGAATATAAAGAATTAAAGAATGTTTCAACAATTACTCCTTTTCATGAAATCCATAATCTTCTTGAAGACAATGATATGGATTATAAGATTATTCGAAAGATTCTTTCTTTGTTATATATAGGAATCTTTATCAATACAAAAGTTCCATTATTAGATGGTGAAGATGAGAAAGAAGAGGAAGAAGAACAAGAACAAAAACAAGAACCAGCTCCCAAACGTGCAAAACATGAGCCAAAATCAAAAAC
>JAJMKA010000087.1:0-47490 GCA_030563805.1 Ruyongia namnaoensis
CAACACCAGTTGATCTTAGATGAATACCTTGCTCTTTAGCAGAATGAACAAAATGTTTCAAGATTCTCTTCAAATCAAAATCAGATGGATCAATAATACCATTGAAACCTTCATCAATATTACTATCATTACCAGTATGATGACTATAAGCATTTGATTTTGTTTTAGCTAATTTATGACTAAATTCTTCTAATCTATCCAATACATGATTCTCATTATGTGTTACAATTCTTGATAATTCATTCTCTTCATGATGTCCAGCGCCATTATGTTCATCTGAACTCTTTTGATGGAATGGTTGATATGATTGTTCCACCTGAACATCTTCATCACTAGTGGAATCCATCTTATCTGACATTTGTTACTTATAAGTTTTAAAACAGCAGCAATGAAGGCAGAATGAATGTAGTTGATATAACCATTAAAAGATTGAAACCGCAAATAGAGATATTGGTTTGTTTATATATATCTTCTTTGTTAGTAATAGTAGTAAACAGGTCTTAATCATTTATTATTAAATTCTGTTTTAGAAGGCTTTGTCGGTTTTAATGAATTAACTAATAATTAATAATTCTCTCCAAAGTGGTCCCTTTATTACTCAACTTGTTTGGTTCATCGCAGGTAGTAATTAGTATTGTTGGGTTTAGGGTGTACCTGAACTCTAATTATCTAATTGTATAGTGTACTGTGTAGTAGTCAATCATATACTGGTTGATAAATTGTAGTCTATCGATGTTGGAAATTATTTTTCAATTCAACAAGAACACAAACCAACCAACAAAAAATTCCAACAGAAGCCAAAGAATTGATTACCAATGGATTTAACGTCAAAAAGGAGCTGCTTAGTTTATTTTAGTAACAGATCGAGGTGAAAATTCGAGGTGATAAATTTTTGATATAAAGCTGAAGGTTTTCCCTCCAAAAATATTGAAAAAGTTCACCGAGGAATTGACCTCGATTTGAAAAACTTTAGTTCATTGCAATACAAATAATATCATACTGGGATATATGGGATCATTACGGTGTTATGACAAGTCTATCATCACAATCAATTACTAATTGGGAAAGAACTCGATTTTCTGCTCTCTTTGGCACCAAGAAATGGTTGAAAGCCAACAAGTTCCATTTTGGGTAATTTCAGAGGTTTACCGATTGATGATTGATGATTTATGGTTCACCAGTTTGAAAAGGATTTAAAAGTAACATAGATGAAAACATTTGTTATATTAGTATTCAAAATGGAATTATACATCAATTACAAGTTTAATGATACCCAATTTAGTCAATATAAATGGTTAAATTTAACTAAGAATTTACAGAAACTCTGAAAAGCATCACCACTTTTGAAATTTCAAGCTCCCAACTAATTGAAAGCAAACAAATAGAGGTAAGGGCCACTGCTACAAACACCAAATGTGATAACAAGTAATGATTAATCTGTATGAATGTACTTTATAAGATTGAACTTTTTTTCCATTTTTATGTCAATTTAATCTGATAAAACTTTGATGAAACAATAATGATTCTGCCAAAAATTATCAACAAGAAAATTTTGAAACTAATATAGAACAAGTCTGTTCTAGAGATCAATATAAAAGGAGATCAGTCCGACATGATGATGATCATTTTCTTGAATTGAAAACACTGTTTATCCAATATTCTTCTTGCTTTGTATTACTATAAATTTTAAAAAAATTATTAAAAATGATGAAAGTTTTCCAATTTATTCTACCTTTATTTATTCTTTCTTATCAATCAAATGCAGCAATAATCACAGTTATTAACACTCATGTCTTCCAAGAACAAGTTACAGCAGTTCAAACAACTTTAGTGACACAATGGACTACAGTTCAAAGTGTATTACCAACTTCAACAACAACGTCAACTTCAATAGCTGTTGTTACAATGGATTCATTTGCTTTTGAGATTTTAAATATTCATAATGAGAAAAGAGCTCTACATGGTGTGCCTGATCTTGGTTGGAATAATACTTTACAAGATTATGCTCAAAACTATGCCAATAACTATAATTGTAATGGCACTCTAATTCATTCTCATGGTTCTTATGGTGAAAACTTAGCATTAGGCTATAATACCACAGCAGCAGTTGAGGCATGGTATGATGAAATATCATTATATGATTATAGTAATCCAGGATTTAGTGAATCAACAGGTCATTTTACTCAGTTAATTTGGAAAAATTCTACAGAATTAGGTTGTGGTTATATAAATTGTGGAGATTATTACAACCAGTACACCATTTGTTCATACTATACGCCTGGAAATTATGAAGGACAGTTTGAAGAAATGGTTTTACCACTTGTATAACATATTTTAACTAAATATATTTGTAATATTTAATGAATAGACTCTTCTAATACTGAACTTCAACAGCTTCATTGGCTTCAACTCTTCAAGGTAGTTTGAACTTAAAACTGGTTAGGACCACAAAAGCAACAAAAGAAGTCGGAATTTACCCAAAATAGCACTTCCGGTTTATTTTTTATTTTTTCTTGTTTTTGTTTGATTTCACGAAAATTGGAAAGATAAGTCCAACAATTGGTGTTTTATTATTGTATTTTTGTTAATTGTAACTGATTTAATTTGGAAACTTTCTGTCTCTTTTTTTATAGAAACATTAGGAGGAAGAAAAGATGTCACAAGAGCTAAATAACGAAAGTACACCAAGTTTACTGGGTGCAAGTGTCCATTCTGAATCAGTATCTGTTGCTTCTAGTAGATCCCCTTCAAAATCTAATGTTAAAACCCCCCATGAAGATGATCCAGAACACAACTACACCAATTTAAATGATTTAGATGATGAAGGTGCTTTGATTAATGATGAACATGAATATGACCATATTTTAAATGAATTGGGTGAATTAAAAGCTAGTATCACTAAAAGAGGTGCTATTGTGACTGATTCTACTCCAAAAAAGTCATCTCCTTTAAAGGAAGAAGTAAACCATCCAGTTGAGGAATCAACAACAGCAAATATTACTGATGATGATTATGAAATTGTTGATAAGGTCTCTGAAAGTGATGGTGATATTGAACCACCTTCTTCACCAGTAGATAGACCTATTGTTGCTTCAACTCTTTCAGCTTCAGATTATGTCAACCTTGATAGTGTTAATAAATCTACCAATAATGGTGAACCTGAATCTATTTATGAATTAAAGAACACTGATTCAGGTATGTCCTTAGAAGATTTAATTGATTCTCAACTTGCTTCAATGAATGCTATTTCTCAAGATTTCCAAAAGAGAATTTCAACTAAGAAATTAGTTCAATCTCAAGAAAGATCATTATCAAGAGGTAGAAAAGTCAGTAATGCTGATGATATTGATGCAATTCCTGATTCTGTTATTGCTAATGATTCTACTCAACTAGCTCCAGCAGGTGCTCCTGAAGGTTCATTCTCTCCAGTAGTCCAATCAAGATCACAATCTATTGCTCGCTCAAGTAGCGATGATTCAAACTCTTTTGATAGACCTCATCTGGCTAGAGGTGATTCATATACTGGTAATACCACTTCTGAATATGAAAGATTAGGTAGAACTGTTAAACGTACTGATGATGATTCTAAAGGTTTAAAAAATTTATCATCAAGTTCAAAAGAATATTTACGTTCTGTTTCAAGATCTAGATCAAGAGTTGTTGAAGATCGTCAATCATCTACTAAAGAATTAGCTGAAGAAGGTGCTCTTATTGATTCTGAACATCCTCTAAGTGTTGTTACTCCTGCTGTCCATGAGACTCTAGAAGAAGAAGAAGAGGAAGATGCTAGTGATAACGATTTTAAAGAATCCAATAAAGTCACTGTTGATTCAACTGAATCCGACTCTCCAATAAATGTTAACATTGTTAAAGATGAAGAAGAATCAAAAGAAATTGAAGAACCTAAAGAAGTAGAGGGGGAAGAAGAAAAAGTAAAGGAGGAAGAAGAAGTAAAGGAAGAAGAAGAACCTACTGGAGAAGAACCAGAACCTGTTGAAGAAGAACCAGAAACTATTAAAGAAGACAAGATCGTCAATGATTCAATGGGTGAAACTGTAGAAGTTCCAGAAGTTCCATCAGTTGCTGATGAAGAAGAATTAGGTACTGTTGAAGTTGAAACACCTAAAGAACCAGAAACTGAAGCTATCAATACATCTGTTGGTGAAACCATTGAAATTCCAGAAGGTATCAAATCTGTCGCTGATGAAGAACCAGAAATTGAAACCAAACAAGAAGATGATGATCAAGAAGATCAAGACGTGGAAATGGAATCAAATGAAGAATTAAAAGAAGAAGAAGCTGAATTAGCAGTCAACGAAGATTCTAAATTAGAACAAGATATTGAAACACCTGAAGAATTAGAAGAATTAGAAGGTGGTGATGATGATAACTCTACTTTAGCACAAGAAGAAGCCATAAAAGAACTTGATGACGAAATTAATAGTTCAAAGATTGAACCTTCAATAGATAGCACAGAAAGTGAAATTCCTGTAAACATTAAAGAAGAAGTTGAAGAAAAGGAAGAAGAGAAAGAAGAAGAAGAAGAAGTTGAAGAAGAAGAGAAAGAAGATACTGTTGAAAAGGAAGAACTTGTTGAAGAAGAAATTGCCGATGAAGAAAAACCTGTTGAAGAAGAAGCTACTCAAGAAGAAGAAGAACCTGAATTGGAAGAAACTTCTGAAAAGGATGAACCAGCTGTCGAAAACGAAGAAGAAATCACAGAAAAAGTCAACGACGATGAAGTTTTAGAAGATGAAGATGAAGATAAAGATAAAGAAGTTGAATCTACTGAAGATGTCATCGGTGAAGACGTTCCTAAAACTACAGAAGAGGTCGTTGATGAAGCTGTTCCAGAAACAACTGAAGATGAACCATCTATAGAAAATGAAGAAGCAGCAAAAGAAGAACCAGCTGACAAAGTTGAAGAAGCTAGTGATGAACCATCTACAGAAGATGCTACTGCTGAAGAAGAACCAGTTTCTGAAAAGGTTGAAGAATCAGTAGAAGAAGAATCAAACGAAGTTCCTGAACCAAAAGATGAAGCTGAAACTACTGAAGAATCTACAACTGAGAAAGACACTAGTGATGATGTTGATGCAATTACAAAAGATGTCGGTTCATTATCTCTTGAAGATACAATGAGTGAAGCTGATAAATTAATGGGTGAATTAGATGCTGCTATTGGCGCTGCTGGTATCCATTCTGATGACGAAGAACATGAAGAATCTAAGGAAATAGAGACTCCAGTCAAAGAAGAATCTGAAGAAGCTGAAGAAGCTGAAAAAGAAGAAAGTTCAGATCCAGTAGAACAAGAAGAAGATGCCACTACTGCAAGTAAAGATATAGTGAAACCAGAAGCTGAAGAAGCTAAAGAAGAAGAACCAGCAGCAGCTCCAGAGCCAGAGCCAGTTGAAGAAGAGGAAGAAGTTCATGAACCAACTCAAGCTGAAATAATTGAGATGTTAAAGGATGAACCAGTTTATATATATACCTCATTAGCTGGTGGTGGATACCATATGCCAACTAGAACTAACAGATTAGTTACTATTTTAACATCAAATAGAGTTCCATTTACTTATAGAGATTTAGGTACTGATGAAGAAGCTAGAAATGTCTGGCGTCGTTATGGTCGTGGTAGAATGCTACCTGCTGTTGTTAGAGGTAAAGATGATATTATTGGTAATTGGGAAGAAATTGAAGATGCAAATGAAGCTTATGAAGTTAGAAAGCTTATCTATGAAACTTTATGAGACTATGTAAAGTTTAATGAATTTTCACTTTCCTTTTTAACAATAAATATCAAAAAGTGTATTTCGCACTGAGTTATTTATTTATTTTTTATGATGATTGTTCAACAACTATATTTGTTAATTTTATATATACTTTTTTATTTTATTTTTATTATTGATACTATTATTTTTTCTATGAAGCGTTACAGTAATTTTTTTTTTGTTAAATATTATATTATGGAACTATACAGTATAATATAAGCGTTAATGATAATTAAAGTTGTATATTTAACCTCTGTAATATTCTTCAGCAGAACCACCACCTCTAGAGTAATTATTATTATTGCTTTGTTGGTTGTAATTTTGTTGTTGGTTAGAATATTGTTCTTGTTGGTTAGAGTATTGTTCTTGTTGGTTACCATAGTTTAATTGTTGACCTTGGCCTTGACTTTGACCTTGTGATTGACCTTGGTTGGCAAATTGAGATGCAATACTACCAATTAAACTACCAAAACCACCACTGCTGCTACCACCTTGTGATTGACCTTGACCTTGACCTTGATGAGAGAATTGATTCATTAAGTTACCAGCAATAGATGCAAAACCACCTTGTTGACCACTTGATTGTTGTTGGTTACCTTGACTTTGTTGACCTTGACCATAATAGTTTTGGCCTTGACCTTGATTTTGATTATAACCTTGTTGTTGGTTATTATAATTTTGACCTTGACCTTGTGAAGATTGACCACCAATTAAACCTGAAATTATACTTTGGAAACCACCTGATTGTGAATTTGAACCACCACTGCTACCACCAAATTGTGATAAAATAGCACCTAGACCTGAAGATGAACCATTACCATTACCACTTGATAATAAACTAGCAATTGAAGAAATGTTGAAACCACTACCAGTTTGAGAATTACCAAAGACTGAACTTAATAAAGATAATTTACCTAATTGACTTGAAGCACCACTTTGACCACCACTTAGAAGACCACTGAATAAAGCAGATGAGATATCTCTTGAAGAAGCACCTTGAGTTTCATTATCATTAGCAGTTGAAGTATCTAAATTGTTGGTAACATGGGAGGTTAAAGCTTCAATTAATTGATCAATTTTACTTGATTCTTCTTGAGTTGGGTTTGATTGAGATGCTTGTTGTAAATCAGAGATAGCTCTTGAATATTTACCACCTTGGATATAAGCCATAGCTCTAACAATTAAACCTGAAGCATTGTTACTGTTACTGTTGTCACCACTGAAGTTTGATAAAGCTTTTGAGATGGCGTTGACAGCTTCTGAATAATCACCAGATTGTAAATGTTGTTCAGCTTGTGACTTTAATTGTTCGAATGACATGATTGTGTTGGATATCTTGTTATATTGAACTTGATGGCAAATGTTAGTAAAATATTTGTTGATGTTTTTAGTTTGGAAAATTTCATGATTTGAAAAAATGGAGGAGATGATGAATTTTATAAAGCTTGGAAGGTGTTTTCTTTCATTGGTGTTGTTTGATTTATAACCAAGTGTTATTTGAGATGGTATATATATCTTTAAGTGTAAGCATTGTCTAAATAATAGAATTTACACTTGTATTTCGCCAATTTATTATTTTCAGTGAGACGTATCTGCTTATGATGGATTCTTTGAGTACCACAAAAGAAGAATAAATATATATCATATGGTTATTTTGAAGTTGGAAATGAGTTGAAAATTGGAAAATAGAGAATACCTCGAACTAAAATCATCAATAGACAGTAGTTAATCTACAAAAATACAATTATTAGCTAAAATCAACTATTGTACTACAAACTCTTTATACAAACCCAAATACACTTTTATTTCCTAATTCGGAAGTCAAAATCTAACCAAAGAAATCGACAAAAAAAAAATAAAAAATCTGAAAATAAAAAAATGTAAAATAACTCGAAACCAGGTTTTGAAAGATTTATCTATTTTGTTAATTTATTCATCTCTTTTGTTGTTCTCATCAATTCAATTTAGGATTAAATTAATTCATTGGGTTTAAATTCACTATACTCTTTATATTCTCTCAATGTTCCGTTCAACTTTTGGTAAAACCGTTGTTAATTTAACTTTAGCCACTACGGTCGTCTATGGTGCAGGTGTTGCATTATCATTAAAAAACCCAGCTTTCAACGAATTATTCACAGATAATGTTCCATTAGCTGAAGATGTTGTTGATTTAGTTGATTCTTTACAAAATTCAAGAAGAGAAACAACCATTCAAAACTTTAAAGAAAAATTTGGTGAATTAGAAAAGACTTTACAAATTCCAAAATCACCAGTTGGATCAACAAAAATTGTTAATGTTGACCAAATTGAAAAATCTAAAAATCCAACTCATGAAGCTGCTAAAGTTCAAAAAGCTAGCACAACAATCATTCCAGTAATTAAATTAAAACCAATTGATATCAAATTTGAAGATGAAACATTAAATAAATTTGTTGGTGAATTTAATCATATGGTCGAAAGAATTAACAATGGTTCAATTTCAAAAGATTTTAACTATGAATCTTTAGTTACTTTATTAAAGAAATTTGATTCTGATGTTAAAACTTTAGCTAAAGCAAAGACTGATGAAACTACTACTTTATTAAAAGAAAAAGAAAATCAAATTTTAAAACAATTATCTGAAGAATTTAATTCAATTATTGCTAAAATTGAACAACAACATCAAAGTAAATTAGTTGAAGAAATTAAACAAACTAAAAAGACTTTAGAAATTTCAAGTGATAATGTTATTAAACAAAATCAAATTAGTTCAATCAATGAATTTTCTTCATTAATTTCAAAAACTATTTCTGAAGAACGTGATAATAAATATTCTAACTTTAAACAATTAAATGAAAAATTAGAAGATTTACAAAAATTAGTTTTAAGTATTGATCAACATTTAAATAACTCTGAATTAAAATCATCAATTCAATTTAATTTAAACAAATTAAGATCAAAATTAAAAACTAATGAACCATTTTATAATGAAATTTCTTCATTAAAGGAATTAGCTACAAAATCTGATGATAAAGTAATTTTATCAGCTTTAAACTCTATTGATGATAGTATTAGTAAGACTGGTCTTTTAACACAATCTCAATTAATAACTAGATTTGAATTATTAGTACCAGAATTAAGATCTTCAGCTTTATTACCACCAAATGCTGGTTTATTAGGTCATTTATCATCTAAATTTTTCTCAAACTTTTTAATTAGTAAGAAGGGTCATGTTGAAGGTAGTGACATTGAAAGTGTTATAGCAAGAACAGAAAACTATTTAATTTCAAATAAATTAGATGATGCTGTTGAAGAAATTGCTAATTTAAAAGGTTGGAATAGAAAATTAGCAAATGATTGGTTAGTTGAAAGTAGAAAGAGATTAGAAGTTGAATTCCTTGTTGGTTTAGTTGATTTAGAAAGTAGAACTTTGTATTAAATTTAGATTAAGTTGAGTTTTAATAACTAAGAGAGTTTTTTTTTATTGAATTACAAATGTAAATTATTTAAAACAAAATAAATTAATGGAAATGAGAAAAATGAAAGATCCAAAAATCAAAAAACAAAACCAAAACCACAAAAAAACAACTTTTTAACCAAGATAGAAAGTATAGATATTTAAAAATATTGTAACAATTATATTCAAATTAACAAAATCAAAAAAAGCACAAAAAAGTAGTTTTAGAATTTTTTATTTATTTTCTATTGTTTTTTTTCTTTTATCATTTTACTCCCATCTATCATCATCATGATTTACTTCTATTATTTTTATTATAGTATTTATGTATTAAAATTTTATTACTAGTTAGATCTCTAGATATATATATTATGATTTATTGTCCCTAAATTTAGTTGTGTAGAGTTTCTGCTTAAATTTCAAGGAGTTACTAAGTGATCACAAGACATTATATATCGCATTAAAATAAGCTGTGTATTAGTAATTTAAATAATAAATCTTGAGAAAATGGTTGATAATAAATAACGTAACAGTATAATAATAATATAGAAGAAGAGAAGAGGTTAAAAAAACAGTGTATAAAAAATATAATATGTATTCATGAATAAATGAAAAAGAGGTAGGAAGAAAAGCAACACAAGAAATAAACACCATAATCTGAATCAAGATAATATCGATAGTGTGTATATAATATTCACATTAAAAGATAAGAAAGAGAAAGAACACCATCAAAAGTGAAACTTTTTTTAAAAAACCTATGAACAACAACTTGATTGGTTATTAGTACTTGGCCTTTGTAAATTGACACCTTTTGCATTCTTTGGTTTTAATTGAGCTTCTAAAGGTAATTTTTCAGCAATGGATCTGAAAACTTCTTTAATATTATCACCAGTCTTAGCACTGACTTCAAAGAATAATAAGTTTTCTTCATTAGCAAAAGCTTGAGCAGATTCTTTATCAACTTGTCTTTCAGCTTCTAAATCTAATTTATTACCAACTAAAGCGACAACAATATCTTGATTAGCTTGTCTTTGTAATTCTTTTATCCAAGATTTAGCTCTTTCTAAAGAAGCTTCTTGAGTGATATCATATACTACAACAGCGGCATTAGCATTTCTATAGTACATTGGAGCTAAACTCTTATATCTTTCTTGACCTGCAGTATCCCAAATTTCAAATTTAATTGTGGTATTTTCATCTAATTGAATGGTTTGAGTTAAAAAGGCAGCACCAATTGTTGATTCTCTAAAGTCATCGAAAGAATCCTTAACGAATCTATGAACGATAGATGATTTACCAACAGCAGATTCACCTAATAAAACTAATTTGAATTGAGCAAAACGGGCAGCTGGGTTGGCTTGTGGAGTATTAGCTGACATTATATTGTAGTTATTATTGGACTGTGATGGATGAAAGTACGTGTAAAGATAGTATGTGCTATAGAGTAGATGGATGCAGTGATAGATGCTTTCAGTAGAATGGATTAAAAGTGGAGTTCAATAACGCTAAAAGAGCTGATAAGATGGTGATAGTTTTTATTATTTTAGATGTTTTTTTTCTCATTTTTATTTTTTTTTTTCCTTTTGGGTTTTTTTTTGTTTTTTGGTGTTCTCTTTTTCTCAAAATAAAATTACAGTTAATTGGTTTAATTGCGAGTATTTTGGAGTGGAAGTGGTTTAATTAAGTATCTATTAGTAATATATATATCAGGTAAATAAGAATATATTGAAATCTACAAAGTTTAATAAGGTTTAGAAGTGAAAATAGTTGAAAAATCAATAGAAAGTAGTGGTATTACGTAAGATCTTACCAATCCTGATCTTTGAAGAACCTTGTACAAATGAGGCGTCTGAAGCTAAAAATCAGAGATATTTTGTAAGTAACCTAGTGTTAAAAACTTAATAATTGTACACCAGGTATCATTATCAAATACTATGTAGAAAATACCACCTATTCTTCTCAATTTTCTCACCTTAAAACAGGTTTCAGACCTCGAAAACCACTGTTTTTTTGACAGTAAAAATTGAAAAATTGTCGAACTTTTTTTTTTCTTGATGGAAAAATAATTTTGAGATCCTCTTTTAATTTTACCAAATTACCAATAACCAAAAACTATAAAATAATAGATTTACTTCTTAATAAATTTTGTTGAATTATCCCCAAAATTTACAAGCTCTTTCCTTACTTTATTCAATCCTACCTGATTCATCAAATCAATTACGTTCATACTCGTTAATTATTTCTTGGATTGTTTTTTAATTAGATTTTAGATTCGTTTTGAAATACCTGTCATCATCTAATTATTTGAATTTTCTCACAATTGAATAAAATATATCTCCTAAATTTCAATACTAAAGTCTGATCTCATTAGTTAAATACTTGCCATCATCATTTGCATTTATTCAACTCGTTAACACTCTCACTTTTTTGAAATTTCTCCCGTCTGTTTTTTTGTCTTGTTGTCATTGTTTGGTCTTTATTAGAAAACCTTTAATTGGAAGATCCTCCCCCAAAAAACACTAATCAATCAAAAAAAAAATCATGTCTGCTGCTACTGAATCTGTCGAACAACCAACTGTTCCTGTCACTGATGATTCTATCTCTTCTCAATCTCCAACTGATTCTACCCTTGCCACTGAATTAGACGAAACCACCGCCACCGCTGTTGATGCCGATGTTGAAGCTGAAGTTGAAGAACAACCTGAACCAAAATTACCACCTCCATCAATCAATGATGAAAATGCTTTCCCAACTTTAGGTGCTGGTTCTGTTTCTGCTACTCCAATCTCTTGGGGTCCTTCAATGAAAAGTTCAAATCCAATTGCTTCAAAAGCTTCTGCTACAAATGGTTCAAAATCTGTCTCTTCTCGTTCTTCAATTCAAGAAGTTTTTAACATTAGTTCTGAAGTTAGTTTATCAATCCCAAAAATTGAATTCTCAAAAATTATTACTGAATTAAAAAAGAAATATGAAGTCTCAATTGAATCAACTGTTTCATCTGTTACTAAAACTAGAAGTTTTGTCGTTACTGGTTCTGCTACCAATGTTACTAAGGTTAGAAGAGAATTAGTTCGTCGTTTAACTAAACCTGTTAAGATCTCATTCTCTGTTCCTGCTAAAACTAGATCTGCTATTATTGGTGCTGGTGGTAAGAATTTAAAACCAATTTTAGATGCTACTGGTGTTAAAATCAACATTGATAAATCAGCTGGTACTCCAACTCCTGGTGATTCTGATGATTTAGATGAATTAGTCGAAATCACTATTGAAGGTGATGTTGATGGTGTTACTTTAGCCAAGAAGAAAATTAATGCTATTGTTGATAAAGAAACTAGACATTTATCAAGTAAAATTGAAGTTGATGCCTTTATTGTTCCATTTGTTACTAAATATGATATTAATGAAAATGATGGTGAATTAATCGTTTCAGGTCCAAACAAAAACAATATCATTACTTTATCAGGTTTAAGAGATAACGTTTTAATTAAGAAGGCTGAATTACAATCTGAAATTGATTCATTAAAGATTAAGATTAAAACTGAAGTTAAACCAATTCCAAAGAAGATTCATTCATTAATTAATTCTGCTACTCTTTATAATGAATTCCAAGTTAAAGTTGAATTCCCAACTGATGGTTCTGAAAATGTTTCATTTATTGGTTTATTACCAAACATCAACAAAGCTGTTCAACATGCTAGACAAGCTACTTCTTTATACACTGTTGATTCTTTAGATATTTCAAGAGCTCATGGTAGCAATGTTAATCATGCTAGAATTTTAGCTGCTTACTTCAAACATTCAAAATTATTACAATCAATTGGTGAAGCTAATAAAGTTAACATTAATGCTCCAGAATATTCTGAATTAATTAATACTTTAAAATTATCAAAAGTTTTAATTGATTTCTCAGCTCCAAAAGAAGAAGTTGATACATTAAAGGCTGCTAGAAAAGAATTAGTTGATTTAGTTAATAATTTACCACCATCTCGTGTTAGATCAGTTGAAGATATCTTACCATTCTATTCAAAGAGAGTTCCACATCTTGTTGAATCATCATCAAAACAACAAAATGTTCACGTTATTCCATTATCTTTATTAACTAAAGGTTTAACCAATGAAATTATTTTAATTGCTTTAGATAATTCTGATGATGAATTTGCTCCATCACAAGAAGAAATTAATGAAAGATTAAACAAAGTTGATGAATCATTAAATGAATTAAGAACTTTACAATCTGAATTAAAAACTCTTGTCTTAGATGTTCCATCTGATAAACAACAATTTATTGAAGGTCCAAATGGTACTACTTTAACCACTTTAATTAACTCAATTGAACATTCAGCTATCATTCTTAAATTACATTCTGATGGTACTTCTGAAGCTGCTGATAAAATCTTTATTGAAGGTTCAAAAGCTGATGTTTCTAAAATTCATAAAGAAATTGATTCAATCTTAAAAGATTCAGCTGACTTAAAAGATTTAAATTCATTCCAAATTGAAACTAAGGTTCCAACTTCAGTTTTATCAAGAATTATTGGTAAGAATGGTTCTAACTTAGCTAACTTAAAAGATCAATATGGTGTTAATGTTGATGTTGAAAAGAACCCAACTGGTGAAAAGGCTTTAATTACTATTACTGGTTACAAATTCAATGTTAAAGAAGCAGAACAACTCATTTTACAAGATGCTAAAAGATTTGCTGATGATGTTTCCAAGACTATTGTTGTTCAAGGTAAATATCACCGTTCCTTAAAGGGTCCTCAAGGTGCTTATGTTAAAAGATTACAAACTAAATATAATGTTAGAATCCATTTTGAACAAGATAAGAATGAAGTTGAAATCAGAGGTCCATCAAGAGGTGTTGCTAAAGCTGAAGAAGAAATTAAAGCTTTATTAGATTTTGAAATTGAAAATGGATACACTAAAGTTATGGAAGTTCCAGAAAAGGCTATTTCAAGAGTTATTGGTCGTCAAGGTGAAACCATTAACCGTATTGCTGGTGATGCTGGTATTGAAATCAATGTTGAAAAAGATGAAGATGATAAAGAAGCTAAATTTAGAAAAGTTGTCTTGACTGGTTCAAGAAAGGGTTTAGCTGATGCAGCTTTAGCTATTGATACCATTGTTAAAGAAATTGAAGATACAGCAACTGTTGAATTAGAAGTTGATCCTAAATATTATAAGGAAATTTTAGGTTCAAAAGGTACTAATAAAATGGCTATTATTGAAAAAGCTGGTGGTAATGAAGATAATGATTATAGAAGATTATTACAAATTCCAGATCAAGGTTCAGAAAATCATATTATTGTTTCAACTGGTCCAAAGAAGATTGTTGATTCAATTATTCAACAAATTAAAGATTTAGTTTTAGAAAGGGAAAGTACAATTACTGAATCTGTTGAAGTTAACAAAGATAAACATAGAATCATTATTGGTCCAAGTGGTTACACACGTCGTGGTTTAGAAGAAGAATTCAAAGTTCGTATTAATATTCCTAGACAAAATGAAAAATCTGAAAAGATTACAATTATTGGTTTACCAAAGAACGTTGAAGGTGCTAAAGCTAAGATTGTTGAATTAACCGTTGACAATTGGAAGAAAGAAATTAAAGTTCCAAGTTATTTACAAGCTGCTGTTTCTGAAAGAGGTGCATTCCCAAGAAAATTAAGATTAGATTATAATGTTGAAGTTGAATTTGGTAATTTATCATCAAAGGCTTCTAAATTATCTAACAATTTACCAAATATTCCAAAATCAGCTATTGGTGGTAATGATGATGAAGAAAGTATTAAATTTACTATTATTGAAGATTCATCAAGTGAAAAGAAGGAAGATGACTTTATTCCATGGAGATTAGTTGGTGATGATGAATCAGTTTCAAAGGTTGAAGAATTAATCAACAATACAGTCTCCCAATTTGCTGAAGATGATATCAATGCTTTCTTATGGGTTAAAGATCCTTCAGTATTTGGTAAGGTTGTTGGTCCACAAGGTTCAAGATTAGCTAATTTAAGAAAGAAATCTAAAGCTCAAATCTTTGTTCCAAGAAATAATGATAAAGTTAATGATGTTATTATCTTAAGAGGTGATTTGAAAGCTTTAGAAAGTGCTGAAAAATTAATTCGTGCTGAAATTG
This sequence comes from Ruyongia namnaoensis, assembly GCA_030563805.1. Lineage (NCBI taxonomy): Eukaryota > Fungi > Ascomycota > Saccharomycetes > Phaffomycetales > Wickerhamomycetaceae > Ruyongia > Ruyongia namnaoensis. Next base: position 15,344 of record JAJMKA010000087.1, read on the forward strand.
CAAAGAAATAAACCTTGTGAATTACTCTTTATTATAGAAAGATTTTATTAAGAACTTGTACAATAATTTTTTTAACATTCTATCAACATGTCATGGAGAATTTCAATAAAATTTGAAAAGAGATATATATAGATTTTATTAATTCCCTTTTTAAGAAAAGCTTTAAAAAAAGAATTTTGTGTTTTTTGATTTTTGTTTATGTGTTTTTGTGTGTTTATTTTTAATTTATATTTTTTGAAATTTTTTACTATTTGTTTATGTCTTGGTAAAAATGAAGAACTATGAACGAAGTACTAGATTCTTGAATCAATGTTTTGCGTTTTGCGTCTTCATAGTTCAGTGTTCACTGTTCAGTGTTCACTCTTGCTTTCAATTACTATATTAGTATATTTCTATAACCTCTTTATGTCTCAAGCGAATTTTTCTCATTTTCTCTATAGTTGTATGTTGTATTTGAGTATTTGCACCAAGCACCAACTATACAATTATACAACCAAAAGTCAGAACACCATATCTTACAATCGTACAACGTACAACGTATCATTCGAGTAAGGAGTTGTTGGTTGTTGTAAACAAAAACGTGATTGATTCGATCAAATCATCAAATCTTTTTTACTTGATAATATCTGAAACTGGAAATTTTGTGAAAATGATTCACAAAAACAACTATCAAAACAACAAGAACCAGCGTTAAGATTATTTTTTGAGTTTAAAGAGTTGTAGAGTAATCTAGAGTGATTAAGCAGTGAAATAGTTCGCTATAACGAAAAAGTTTTTCTGCTTTAAATTAATTACAGCAAGAGAACACTGAACAAGAGAACAAGAGAACCCTGAACATCTTAGATCTTTTTGGAATAAATGGTTTCTTTATTTCTGTTTCCTTTTTGCTACACGATTAAAATAAAATTTTCAAATTTTCACCTTTTAAAAGGAGGAATTCAAAAATTGGGACAAATCATATAGTTAAGTGTTAATACAAAACTGTATAGTTAATAGTTAATTGCCATGACAACTGTTAATCTCACTAAAAATAAACCAGCTACCTCAAACAACTACTTGCTACTAATCTACTAATCTACTAATATACAAAGTACAAACATACTCATGCTATTCTGAGGCGCTTCTTTCTTTAAATTGATATCACATTATCACAATATTGAACAATTCAACAAGGACAATTGTATTGTATTAAAAAAATTTAAGCTTAAAATTATGGGCAAAAAAAATTATCTTAAAAATCTCGAAATTTTTGTGTTGATTTTGTCTTTTTTGGCTGTTTATTTTTTTATTTTACTCATGATTTATGATTTATTTACTCAAACACTCAAACAACCAATAAAAATTAAAATCTATTCGTTCTAAAGTTCTAATTGGTAATTGGTAGTCGATAGTCGATATGTTGGTGCTTCTAGAGTCTAGACTTCTAGATGTTCTTTGTTGTACTATATTGTAATTGTTGTAATTTAAAGTTAGTTTTTGGGTGAAGTCAGAACTCAGAAGTCAGAAGTTTGGTAGTAGTTAGTAGTTAGTAGTTATTCAGTTTAAGAGTTAACAGTTAACACCCTTCAAGTCTTCAAGTAATATGTAGTAATCACAGTATCACTATGAAGTATCAAGTCAAATCTCTAGAACCATCCATTAACTTTTGTTAATATGTAAATTAAATTAATTGCCAGCCCTATTGTGAAAAAAATGAATGGTGCCCTTATGAAGATAATAGAGATTGGAGACTGTACTTGGACCATCACCTTGGTCAATGGTCATTGCCCATTGGTCAGTATTCAGTAAAACTTTTATAGTAAATAGTAACTACAATCTTCATTCTTCTATTCTTCTCTAGCTTTTTCAAGTCAAATAACCAAATAACAAATAACCAACCTCCAAGTAATTGAGCAACCAATTTAGAAAATCTCCTTTGAATAGTTTCCTCCTTTCAAACACCATGGTTCCCAAAGCAGCACAACTCTTCCATGAATCATGAACCATGAAGTTAAAGTTTGAACCATGAAATTGAACCATCATGTTACCAAATTAAGACTTTGTTAGATATTTTAAAATTTCAACCAATAGATTTTATTATACGTAAAAATGTCCCAAATTAAAAAGCAGACAGTTCGCGTTTTGTGGACATTTTCCTTCTCTTCAAAATAATAAATAAAAATATTTATATAAAAACAATTTCCTCTTTATAAAATCTTTTCTACTAATTTTTTTTTCATTTGTTTCCCACTTTCCAACTAACTTTACACTCGTTTATTTTATTCCCAACTACAATGTTCAAATTATCAGTTTTAGCTTTAATTGCTGCTTCTTTAGTCTCTGCTCAAGATTATACTCCATGTGACACTGCCGCTGGTCAAGGTGCTGACTGGGTTACTTACACCAAGAACTTAGCTACCACTACCTTAGTTATTACTAAATATGTTGGTGCTGACGCTTTAACTGGTACTCAATATACTACCAGAACTATTCCAGTCTTAGCTGCTAATGGTGCTACTGAATACGTTGAAACCGCTACTGGTTTAAGATACTGTGCCGCTACAACTTCAACTTCAGAAGAATCAACCTCCTCAACTTCAACTGAAGCCTCATCATCCACTGAAACCTCAACTGAAGCCCCAGTTACCACTTCATCAACTGAAGTTGAATCATCAACAACTGAATCTCCAGAAGAAACTTCTTCATCAGTCTCAGAATCAGTTTTCGCTAACTCAACTTCAACCTACACTGATAACCAAGAATCAACTACTGTCTTAACAATCACTTCTTGTTCAGAAGATTTATGTTCATCATCAACCATCACTACTGGTGTCACTGTTATCACTGAAACTTTATCTGGTGTCGTTACTGAGTACACCACTTACTGTCCATTAACTACCACCGAAGCTCCATACTCAAACACTACCGCTCAAACCTCAACCACTGCTCCAAAGACTTCAACTGACGCTTCAACTGAAGCTGAAGTTACTACTTATGAAGGTGCTGCTAATGCTTTAGTTGCTTTACCATTAGGTTTAGCTGCTGCTGCCGGTGCTTTATTATTATAAGTTGTTTATGCTTAAATTTATTCTTTGTATTTATTAACTTATAAATTACATAATTATTCATAAATATCATATATAATAATCATGGGGTTTTTTGTCGGTTCTATTTTTTCTATTCAGGTTTAATAAGTTTTTTTAAAAGTGATTTCATCATGTAGAATTTTAAATATTTAAGACGTTGTATGCTTATATCTTTTAAGTTTAACTCTTGTATTCTTTACGTCTATCTCTAAGAAAGTTGTTTTCTATTAAATTTTTCTATCTGTTCCTGATATAATAATTAGTGATAGAACATTAGCGCCAATCATAAGCAAATAGTATTATGACATTTGCAAATTTCTAATAGTGGGTTCTATCTTATTGTATTGGAGTATATTATTTAATATTTTTCTTTATGACTATTATTGATACTGAATTAACCCATATATGCTCATTACTTTTTGGATGTGTATTTATAATTATGCTGAGTATTAAATGATGGGATTGGCTGCCATTGCAAAGATTGTAGCTTTCTAACAAATGTGATGGTATAATGGCTACATAATAGAAAATAATCAATTATGATTTGTATATTGAACTAAGTTTATCTGATTCTATAAATAAAAGATTATATCTACTTCTAATCATCTCTACATCTAATCGTTTAAATATTATCATCATGATAGACAAATCTAGTCTTTAATGGATTTTGTGGAGCATGGCTTACATATGCATCATTATCAGGAGGTCTTTCATTACGATCATTTGATATCAACATTGAATGAAGAGATACAACTATTGAATTCATTGTATGAACAGGTGTCCAAGCATCACCCAATAAATCTAAACAGATATGACCATTGGTATAAATATGTGGATGGATTGGTATTATATGATCTGAATCAGTTTCAAATTTAACTAATGGAGGATGAAATGGATATTTTTTAGAATCAATAACTATATGTAATAAAAATTTCTTATCCTTATATAAAGGTTGTTCAATTTCTGAAATTTCAACAAATACATTATCCATACTTATAGGTTTATTCTTGGACCCATTATCATCTTCTTGTATAAGTCTTATCCCTTTGATATCTGATTGTGCTATTTCTTTATATTCTTTTGATAATCTATTCTTGAAACCCATGATTTTGTAATACTATTGGTTTATATGGTTTAAAATGATGCAAAAATTTGAGAGTGATAATTAAATGAATGATATATATGCTTATGTGAATATTATGGTGGATTGATATGAATTATGATGATTAATTTACTGATTAAAATGCTACTGTTTCCTTAAATTGTAGTTAAAGTTTAAAGTGTACTCTGTTCCTTTTTTTTTGAGAAACTATTTTGCTTCCAATAAAAAGAGAAGAGGTTATTACAACATTGGGAAAACTCAACATTATTTTGGTATGATTTGACTACTACTTGTTAATTCAAATAGATATATACATTATTAAATACAACTAATGACTTTTCATCCACTTTAATAGCAAATATAAATAATAAAAATAGCAATCTTACATAATCTCTGACAAATCCAAATAAAAATTATCACGTGACCCAGAATAAAATTTTTACATCACAAAAAGTTAAAATAAAAAAGGCAAAAAAATTACAAATAATAATACAAGGTTAAAAGTTTTCCTAGTTGGAATCAATTGAAATCGATCTTAGTTATAAAGTTCTTTCATAACGATTGAATTAAGATACAAACTGAAACAAGTGAACTATTTGCTTGATTGAAGTTCAATTACAACGTGTTTTAGACTAGATCGTTTTTTTGTTGCTTGTTAGGAAAAAAAACTATAAAGAGATATTTTAATTACAAATTGCCACCCAATACTTTAAAGGACATTAACAACTAAATTTTATATTTAATATTAAGTATTTTAAGGTGGTATAGCATATCAATTTTTAAGAGTTCCTAGTTTTATAAAAAAAATACAGAGATCATGATTATATCAAAGAAAGAAGAAATATATCTTGCTGAATTAGCAAAACCATTAGAAGAATTAATTAAAAAGATTGAAAATACATCAGAATCAGATTTACCAAAACTATTAAAAGCTTATAATAAATGGGAAACTTCAAGAGGTAATTTATTTAATTGGGTTTCAATTTTAAATAAATTTGATGCAATTTTAGAAACACAAATTAAAAAATATGGATTGGATCAAGAATTTGCAAAACCTGTTGAATTAAAACAAAATGATGTTGAATTGATTGTTTCAATCTTAGATTTCATTCATATACTATTAGAAAATTGCTCAAGTAAACAGGTATTTAATAGTACTGATAGACTTAATGATTTATTAAAAACGCCCACTATTCCTGTTCTTATTGGTTGTTTAAATTGTTTAATTTTATTAGGTACAAAATATTCAGTTAGATCAGGTAAATCACCATTGGATCCAAATAGAAAAATCATTGATAAATTATATCCATTAGCATTATCATTACCATCTTCAACTTTAACAGCAAATTCTGATAATAAAAACTTAACAATGTTTAATTTTTTAAAAGAGAGTAAAAATGCTCCAAAAGGTTGGAAGAATTTAAATTTTATTTATTATCCTGAAGATAAACCTGTCAAAGGTCATCATCAACCTCAAGTTTCAAGTGTTTATGATACACCATCCATTAAAAGAATTAAGAATATGGATAAATCATCAACAACTTCAACTCCAACAAAATCTCCGCTGCATTCTAAAAAGAAATCTAATAATAATATAGCATCAACACCAACAACTACTGCATCTTCAAACTTAACAAATTCAACAATATTAGCAACTCCTGTTAATGATTCTGAACAAATTCAAGAACAATTACGTACTAAAATGGAACACTCAGGAGGTTTAAATGTTTTAAATATATCACAAGATGAAATCAGAAAATTATCATTACAACAAATATTTGATAAAGGCTCTGAATTAATACCTTCCAAAAATTGGGTTAGGTTTAGTGCAAAGGCAATGATGGTTAAATCTTTCAATAGTGATTCATATGACAATATTCAATTACGTCAAAATGTTATTCGTATGAAATGTTTATCAATCTCATTCTTATTAACTGTTTGTAGTGAATTTGAAATGACTTCTAAAATTTTTGAAGCTGATCCTTCATTATTAATTGCACTTGTTGAATTAATCAATTTACAAAACTCAGTTCCAAATAATATTAGAAGAGATGCTATGAAGACATTAGAAATGATTACTAGTTCCAAGACTTGGTCTGCTGAAGTTGTCAAATTTTTAGGTGCTAGTGTTTCTCATGGTTTATTATATCAAAATTTAAGACAAATTATTAAAGATATTAAGAATGATAATAAATCTCAAGTTGATGAAGAATATAACTTGTTATTTTTCAATGTTATTTCAAATATTGCTGAAGTAAAATCATTAGCTACAGTTTTATTATCAGCTGGTTTATTACAAACTTTATCTGAATTCATTACTTTAAGAACTGATTTTAGAAAGACAACTGCTGCTGCTATCTATCTAGTAGATGTCTTTTCTTTACATACACAAGATGGTGTCACTACATTTAGAGAAAATGATGGATTTGATAAATTATTAACTACAATTTCTTATGAAGTTGATTTTGCATTAAATAATCCAGGTTATGGTGGTGGACCTCCAAAATTTACAATTGTTTATTTTACAATTTCATTCATTCAAGCTGTTCAGTTGAGAGCATTATTGAAATTTGTTCTTCATTTAATTCAAGCTGAAAGTGGTGATAGAGTTAGAAACTTATTTGATTCATCATTATTGAAAGATTTAAGTAAAATATTATCAAATACATCTACATTTGGTCATGGTCTAACAACAGTTTCATTAAATACAGTTACATCAATCATTAATAATGAACCAACATCATATCCAATTTTGAAAGAAGCAGGATTAATTAATATAATCATTGATAATTATGAATCATTCTTTGGTGCAACTGCTGACTTATTGGCTGCTTTACCAAATATAATTAGTGCAATTTCTTTAAATACTGAAGGTTTACAGTTAATTAAAGAAAATTCATTAATTCCAAAGCTTTTCAAAATATTTAGATCTTTAGATTATGCAAAGGCAATGTCAATGAATGGTCGTTCTGAAATTATTGGTATAGCAATTGATGAATTAGCTAGACATTATCCAGATTATAAACCAATTATTGAAGATCAAATAATTCAATTGATTAAAGATTTACCTGACTTATCAAATTCCATCTTACCAAAACCACAAATTTATAAAGCTGAAGATGGTCAAATTCTATATCGTACCAGACTTGATGAAGTAATTGAATGTGATGAAAAATTCGGTAAACTGGCATTATTTGAGTCTGTTCCAGAAGCACACTTGTTAGAAAATGGTATTACTATCCTAAGCCATTTGATTCAATACAGTAATTCTTGGAAAGGTATAATGAAGAAAGTTGATTATAAACTATGGAAAAAATTATATTTATTACAAAATGTTCCTTTTGATTATCCTCATTCAGATGCTATGTATGAATTATCTGCTGTGTTGAAATATTTTGATGATGAAGATAGAACTTATTCATTGGATGTTTTTGATGAATTAATTTCACAATTAAATTTAAATGAAATGTTTATTGAATTTAATGAAACTCAATCAATCTTCTACAAATTTGAAAATAATGACGAAGTTTTAAATAAAACTTTTGATTCATTAATGGGTCTTCATAACTTGTTGCATATTTTCACTGATGTCTATTGTAATAATACAAGTTTATCTGCTGAACGTATTACACAACTTGCTGATTTCTTTGGTAGGGATCATCCTGAAGTTTTAGAAAAGTTATGTCTATTATTAGAACGTACAGCTGTTGAAGAATATTCATTACGTACATCAATGCCTGACAAACCATCATCTCAAATTGAAGTTTCCTCAAGTCATGCTCCTCCATTTACTATTTGTGCTGAAGAACCACAAAAGGAAAACATTGTTTATCCATGTCCTCAGTTCAAGAATGCTTATCAATTTAGATATTTAAGTTCTGGTGTTCATAGATGTGTTTCAACAATATTCAATACTTTGATGTACTCAATAATGAAAAATAGAGAAATTTCTACTATTAACAAGAAGAAAGGTTATCTTGTTCATGCTATAGATATTATTACTAAGGGGCTTTCAAACGTTTTAGATACCCGTTACTATGATCATCCAAGTTTATTATTATCATTACTATTCACTGTTAACTTTTGTCTCCAAGATCAACTATCCAAATATTTTAGCACATTTGGTACAATTATGTTTATGCAAAATGGTGGTTATATTAATGAAAAGAATGTCTTGGTACATTTTTGGTCCCTCTTACAAAAAATTACTAAAGAACAATTTGAAGAGCTAAAAAATCTAACTTTTGTTAAAGATTGTCCTGAGTCAATTTATGTCTATATTGTTATGAATACTCTACCAACAATCAATAGATTGATTTCACTAAATTCACATGCTACTATTCAAAATCCAACTTCATACTATGAAGGAGATATTTCTTCTGCTGACAATATTTCAGCATCTGAATTAACAGAATGTTTCCTAGTTCAAACTAAAATTTTAGGTTTAGGTTTATTGTCTGAATTAATTGAAGGTGATGATTTTGGTCACATGGGTGATATTGGTAATCTGCCGGTATTGATTGTAAAAGAGTTTATCAAATTGGGATCAGCTTGTTATTCCCCATTTTCATCAAAAGTCTCAGTTGGTTCTAATGGTGTTCTATATGAGATAAATTGGAGACACTGCAAACCATCAATTGCCAAAATTGATTATCTTGTTAGTCATGGTGTTTCACAAACTAATGCAGAAGGGTTCATAAAGAAGATTGATGGTGATTTCACAACATTGGCTGATACATTTTCTGGTGAAGTTGAATTAGAAGATGATTCCAAGTTTTCCAAGTTCATTGAAGATGTAAAGAAAGATCCTTATAAAGAGTATGTTCCTAAACCAATTGTTGCACAATATGCTGATTATCACAGTTTGGTTGAATTGGAAGGTTTTTCTCAATCCAAGAGCAAGAGAGTATTAGATGTGTATTTGTGTTTGGTTCAAGAATTTCCATCAATTGTTCCTTTTGTTGTTGAATTTTTAATTAATACATTTTTAAGTGGTCCTAAGAATAATATTTTAACTTTCAAAGAAAATGTGATGGATCAACTTCTAGAGTTTATCTACGATTTTGATGTTAGTGAATGGAATACTAATAACAAAAGTTTGGGTGCATTACTATTATTGTTTGGTTCTCTATTGAAAAATGATGCAATTTTCTACAACAGTATTTCTGAAATTGGTACATTTGTTTCTTTTTTCATTGAAAATATCACAGAAGAACATCTTGGTAAAGAATGGTTCAGCAGATTTTTATTCTGTATGGAAAGAATTGTTGCTTCTAAAAGTCTACCACAAGTTACAAATATTGTTTGTCCAGTCAACTACAATAGTTTAGAGGCTTTGAAACCACCATTCAGAATTGATGATGAAAGCTTTGATAAATTATTTAATGTTATTCTAAAGATTGGTGATGTGAAAGAATATCATACTGCAAGTGGTTTAAGTGGTATTCTTGCTGCATATACAAGAGATTCATCTAAGGCTAAGATTGTATGCAAAGCCGAAATTATTCCAAAGATACTGAAACATATTCCAAATGCTCCAAAAGATATTGAAACTCCATTTTTGATTAATAGTACTTTCATTCTACTTTTAAGAAATTGTTATGAAACTAAACAAGTTATAGAAGATATTATTGCTAGAGAAGTTGAGTTGCAATTTTCATCAAAACCTAGAAGAGATGAGAAATTTAAAAGAAAACCAAAAGAACTGTTAACAATTATAAAAGAAATTCCTGGTGTTGCTTTAAGAGATCCTGATATTTTTACTCAAGAGTTTATTGAACATACTGTTTTAACTAATTTTTCACTCCCATTGAAAAATGCTTCATTGTCATATAACGATTCAGTTACTGCTAATTTAACCGAAAAGGATATCCAAGAAGTTACTGAAGCTACAAATTCAGTTAAAATTGATAGTTTAGATTCAACTCAAGAAGTCCCTGATGATAAAGTCAAAGAGAAAACACAATCTGCTGAAAAGGAAGCTGTTTATCAAACTGGTATAATGCATACATTGTTATCGGAATTAATGATTGCTTATAAGAAAAATTGGACTTCAGAGCCTGAATTAACACCAAAGGAGAAGAAAGATTTAGAAAGAGAAGAGAAGAATCACAATGAATTTCAAAAGCGTCCAAGAAAAGTTGATGTGAATAAAAATACTAATTGTGCTCATATTCTATATCTTTTGAGAACAATTATAGAGCTATTATCATCTTACAAGCAAAGTAAACTTGAATTTTTAACTTTCTCAAAGAAGAAAATGTTCCAAGGTTTTGATGAAAGTAATTTGAAACCACGTTCTACATCTTTGAATTTCTTTCTACATCAAATTGCACAAGATCCATCACCAGATTTACCACGTCCAGAAAAGGTACGTATGAAGGCTGTTGCTGACCAAGCTCGTGTTGTTATTTTAGCTTTTGTTTCATCATTTCCAACTAAACAATTGACTGCTGATCCAAAGAAGGTTGATCCAGATATGACTTTTATTAGAAGATTCACTGCTGATTCTATTCATAAGGTTATAAAAGAGTTAATGCATAACTCAAGTATCAATTTAACTGTATTTTATAGAAAAATCATATCACTATGTCATATCTTATTATATCTGATCAACCCAACAAAGGAGAAGTTTATGGATACATTTACTACTGAGTTTGATGCTTATTTTAATGCCAGAACTGTTATAGATTCTGGAATAATTAAAACTTTAACTGGAATTTTATCAGAATTTGACTTAAATAATCCAGAATATTACTTTACTTTGGAAAGTGTTATTAGTAACTTAAGACAATTAAGTGATATTAAAATGGCACATCAAGATTTATTTAAGGATAGTCAACCACATGGTGCTGATGATGAAGAAGAAGTTGAGGAAGATGAAAACGACTTCAAAGAAGAAACTCCAGATTTGTTCCGTAATTCTACTTTGGGAATGTATGATGTTGATGAAATCATTTCAGAAGAGGATTTAAGTGATGATGAAATGGGATTCACTAATGAAAATGGTGAAATTGAAATTGTCTATAGTGAAGATGAAGACGATGACGATGAGGACGATGATGATGATGATAGCATTGGTCAAAGTGATGAAGACGAAGATGATGGGCATGGGTCTGCTATCATGATGAATTCAAGTGATGAAATTGAAGTTATTGAAGAAGATAGTAATCTTGAAGATAATTCAGAAATTAGTGATGATGATGAAAGTGGAAGTGAAAGTGAAGATACAGAAATGCATGATGATTCACATTATATGAGATATCAAATTGTATCAGATGATTCTGAAATTGAAAGTGGTTATAGTGAAGATGATGAAGACATAGATGGTAATGAAGAAGGTGATGAAGATGTAGAAGAATTTATGGATGGTGAAATAGGATCAGACATTGAATCAGAAATTGAATCACAACTGGAAGGTCTTGTTGAAAATGATATAGATACAGCGGGATCGTTGGCCAATATTGCTATTCCTGAACCAGAATCTGATGAATTTGGTAATATGGTAGATTTCTCTGAGGATGATTCTTTATCTTTCCTTGATGATGCTGCAATGGATGACTCTGCTAGAGGATTCCGTATCACAGGTGGTGGTGCAAGATTCCTTGAGCCACAAAGTCTTAGAAGACCATTACTTGACTTCAATGGACATTCACCTTTTTCTTCACGTATGTTAATTGATAGAGATGGTTTTATTATGCCAACAGGTAACTTTTTAACAAGAAATGGTGACATGAAATCACAATCTCCTGATTTATCTATTAAATCAACCAAAGAAAGATGGAATGAAATATCTACTAGATTGTTATGCAGAGTTACAGATCCAATGAGAGTTTTACCACTGATTATTAATGGTATTTATGAATCAAGTAAGAAATTAGCTGAAGAAAAGAAGAAGATGGAAGAAGTGGCACGTAAGAAGAAGATAGAAGAAGAACGTAAGAAACGTGAAGAAGCAGCTGCTGCTGAAAAGAAAGAAAGAGAATTACGTGCACAACAGCAAGCAGAAGCACAAGAGGCTGCAAGTGCTAGTAACAATGCTACTGAACCAATATATGTTATGGTTAGTGGAAGACAAGTTGATATTTCAGGTACAGATATTGATCCTGAATTCTTTGAAGCATTACCAGATTTTATGAGAGAAGAGGTTCTTACCCAACACATTAGGGAACGTCGTGCAGAAGCTGCTGAAACAGGAAATTCTAATCGTGAAATTGATCAAGATTTCCTTGATGCTTTACCTGTAAATATTAGAGAAGAAATTGTTGCTCAAGAACAAATGGCCTCAAGATTCAATCAACTGACTCAAGCTGCTAATGAAAATCGTGATTCTATTGGAACTGATGTTGTTGCTGCTGCTACTGCTACTGAAACTGGAACTGGAACTGATGGTATTGCTCCTAATGAAAAGAATTCAAAACAAAAGGGTGTTTATTTTTCACCATTAGTTGATAAAAGTGGTGTTGCTTCTTTGGTTCGTTTTGTATTTGTTCCTCAGTCTTATAATGGAAGAAGTTCATTATATGAATTACTTGGACAACTTTGTATTAATAAGCAAACAAGAGCAGAAATTCTTGGTTTACTATTAGCTATTCTTCAAGGTGGTATTAGTGATCAACGTACTTTAGAAAATGTTTTTGATCAATTGACTAATTTAGGAAGAGCATCATTCCATAATGTTAAATCAGCCACATCATCAAAGTCAATTTCAACACCAATTTCAAGTAAGACTGATGATTCACCAAATCTTTTCCCATCACGTGCAACTCCATTTATTGTTGCTAATCAAGTTTTAGAAGCACTTCAATCATTATTAGAAACTGATCCCCATTTAAGATATTATTTCTTAACTGAACATGAACCAATATTATCAACAAAAAAGCTGTTTACAAATAAGAATAAGAATAATTTATCATCTAAACCATCTAAATATCCATTGAATATTCTTTTAAATTTATTGGATAAAGGTATTGTTAAAGAAAAATCTGCTCTTATGGATGTATTATCAAGAGTTATTCAAGTTACTACACGTCCCTTAGTTGTTTTGAAAAAGGCTAAAGATAAAGCTAAAGAAGAAGAGGCTAAAGGAGGTGCAAAACCACAAAAATCTATTGAATTACCAGTTATTAACGATTCAAGTTTAAAGAATGTTGTTACTGTTTTAGTTTCTGATGATTGTTCAAGTCGTACATTCCAACAAACTTTAAGTGCTATGCAAAATTTATTAGTTACAAATGGATCAGAAAAGACATTTGCTTCAGAATTATCTTATCATGCTACAAAATTAGGTAAAATTTTAGTTGATGAATTACAAGATTTAATTAAGAATTTAGAACTTATTGATGAATCAAATGATTTTGATGCTGAAATTATGGCTAAATTTACCACATCAAGTTCAAATCAATCAAAATTATTAAGAGTTTTAACAGCTTTAGATTATTTATTTAGTAAAACTGATGATAATAATAATTCACAATTAAAGATGTTAACAAATCTTTATAATAAATTAGCATTAGGTCAATTATGGGGTGCATTAAGTGGATGCTTACATATTCTTGAAGAAAAGAAGCATATTACTCATACAGCTACAGCATTATTACCACTGATTGAAGCTTTAATGGTTGTTTGTAAACATAGTAAGGTTAAAGAATTACAAGTTAAAGATATTATTAATGTTGAAAATAAGAAGTATGATTTTACAAATGAACCAATTGAGAATTTATTTTTTACATTTACTGATACTCATAAAAAGATATTAAATCAAATGGTTAGATCAAATTCAAAATTAATGAGTGGACCATTTGCAATGTTAGTTCAAAATCCAAAAGTTTTAGAATTTGATAATAAGAGAAATTATTTTGATAGAAAATTACATTCAGAAGAAGTTGAAAAGACAACATTAAGTATTAATATTAGTCGTGATCAAGTATTTTTAGATTCTTATAGAGCATTATTCTTTAAACCAAAAGATGAATTCCGTGATTCTAAATTAGAAATTAATTTTAAGAATGAAGCAGGTGTTGATGCAGGTGGTGTTACAAGAGAATGGTATCAAGTTTTATCACGTCAAATGTTTAATCCAGATTATGCATTATTCTTACCAGTTACATCAGATAAAACAACATTTCATCCAAATCGTACATCATGGGTTAATCCTGAACATTTATCATTTTTTAAATTTATTGGAAGAATTATTGGTAAAGCTATTTATGATGGTTGCTTTTTAGATTGTCATTTTAGTAGAGATGTTTATAAAAGTATTTTAGGACGTCCAGTATCATTAAAAGATTTAGAAACAATTGATTTAGAATATTATAAATCATTAGTTTGGATGTTAGAAAATGATATAACAGATATTATTATGGAAACATTTTCAATTGAGACTGATGATTATGGTGAAGTTAAAGTTATTGATTTAATACCAAATGGTAAAGATATACCAGTTGATGAGAGTAATAAACAAGAATATGTTAGATTAGTTGTTGAATATAGATTACAAACAAGTGTTAAAGATCAAGTTAATAATTTTATTCAAGGTTTCCATGAAATTATACCAAAAGAATTAATTTCAATTTTTGATGAACAAGAATTAGAATTATTAATTTCAGGTTTACCAGATATTGATGTTGATGATTGGAAGAATAATACAAATTATGTTAACTATAATAGATCATCAAAAGAAATTTCATATTTTTGGAGAGCTGTTCGTTCATTTGATACTGAAGAAAGAGCTAAATTATTACAATTTGCTACAGGTACATCAAAAGTTCCATTAAATGGGTTTAAAGAATTAAGTGGTGCTAGTGGTGCCACTAAATTTAGTATTCATAGAGATTTTGGACCAAATAATCGTTTACCATCATCACATACATGTTTTAATCAAATTGATTTACCAGCTTATGATTCATATGAGAATTTAAGAGCTGCATTATTATTAGCTATTACTGAAGGTCATGAAGGTTTTGGTATTGCCTAGTTTATTGTTTATTTGTTATTGTTTAAAAATTTTATTGTTTTAATTTTTTAAAAAATGGTTATTGTAGTTTTTTGGGGACTGGACCCGCCGACCTTAACCCCACTTGAGAAACAGTGACCTAGACCTTAAAATGGTGGGACTAGACCAATTTTGAAGGGTCTGAAATTTTTTGTTTTGATTTCAGAAAAAAAAATAAAATAAACACAAAAATTTAAAAACTTTGAATTAAAATCAACTTTTAAAAACAATCAAAAACGAAAAAAATAATGGTTGAATTCAGCCAAAAAGAAGTGAATAAACTTTTAGAAAGATTTGAACTTCAAAGTATGTGAGAAGAAGAAAACACCTGTCCTTTTTTTAAGGCTAAGCGATCTTCAATTTGCCATCATAAGTTGGTTATGTTTACATTTTTTACTAACAACTAAGTAAATAGAGAATGAGAGAAGAAATCTGTTGATGATTGAGAAACAGAAACAATTACAAGTATTGGATTCACAAATAAGGAGAAGTGTTAACTTGGTTCCTAAGAAGTTTTTGAATTTAAAGATTAAAGATATTTTAACAGTAGAGAGAGATCATGAATTAAAGATTTATGAATTAATTGAAGATATCAATAAATTAAAATCTAATAAAGACAATGACTTGACAAATGAACAGAAGATGAAGCAAGAGGTTGAAAGATTGAGATTGAAGAAGTATGAAAACATTCAAACATTTCAAAAGAGAAGAGAAACCATATTAAATAATGCATCAACCATATCTACAGGCAAAATAGCCAAACCTTTGAAAAAAAAAGAAGTAGACACCAAACAATTCTAATGAAATATATACTACACAAATACTAATGCTAATGACCATCTAATTCTTATTTCTAAAACCAAAATTGTTGTAGTTTCTAACAAAATTTCTGAAATCGAATTGGCTCCGTTGAATTTTCTGAGTCCCAAAAAAAAAAAAAAAAAAAAAAAAAAATTAAAAATTAAAAAAAAAAATGAGATGGATTTTAAAGCATTTATCCAAATTTACAAATTTTATACTTTTAAACCCATCTTGTTTTTATTCTTGTATTTTTGGAAAAACATCAACATCAACTCGTCAGATTTGCAACACACACTTCTTCCAGCACAAATCTCTTCCTATAGCTCTCTCATCATCCAAACAGAAAACAACTACAAAGCTAGAGAGGAAAAAAAAGAGACCAAAAGACCAATTACCACCACAATCATAATCATTCAGTCATCCATCAACAACAAAAACACCTTTTCTCTTTAAATAACAAACTACTAGCTCATTTATTTATCAATACACTTCATCTATCATCACACACTACCCTTTAAATATCATTTTTACTTCATTTTCAACTACAAATATTCATCTACTCCATTATACTCTCTCCTAATAATACAAATGTCTGCATCACAATCAGCATCAAAATCAGCATATTTAAGCAACAATACAAAGCTTAGCCCCATCATAAACAATACAAAAGTGAATTCAGATGATTCAACTCCTTTTGAACATAAAGCTTCTCTTGATAAATCATCTCCTGAATATATCATAAAAACTGGTATAGCTGGTGGTTTAGCAGGTTCAACTGCAAAAACTTTAATTGCTCCATTAGATAGAATAAAAATTCTTTTCCAAACTTCAAATCCTCAATATAGAAAATATTCAGGTTCAATATTTGGTTTATTTAGAGCAAGTAATCAAATTTATAAAAATGATGGATTAATTGGTTTTTTTCAAGGTCATTCAGCAACTCTTTTACGTATTTTCCCATATGCTGCTATAAAATTTGTTGCTTATGAACAAGTACGAAGAGTATTAATACCAAATGATAATTTTGAAACTTCAATTAGAAGATTATTATCTGGTTCAATAGCAGGTCTTTGTTCAGTATTTATAACTTATCCTTTAGATTTAATAAGAGTTAGATTAGCTTTTGAAACAAGAAAAATTGATACTGCTTTAATTTCAAGTTCAAAACATGGTAGATTAATAACAACAATTCAATCAATTTATTCAGAAAATCCAACTTTAAAAAAGAATAATTTACCATTAATTCATTTAATTAAAGATAATTTACCTTCAAAAATTTCAAATTTAACAAATTTTTATAGAGGTTTTTTACCAACAATTATTGGTATGGTTCCATATGCAGGTGTATCATTTTGGACTCATGATTTAGTTCATGATATATTAAGACATCCATATATTGCTGAATATACTATTGATCAAGCATCCATATTATCTGGTGAACCAATAACTGCACATAAACATAAAGAAGATGGTCATAGTCATGAAAATAGAATTCCTTTAAATACTTGGGCTCAATTATTAGCAGGTGGGTTAGCTGGTATGTTTTCTCAAACTGCTGCTTATCCTTTTGAAGTTATTAGAAGAAGAATGCAAGTTGGAGGTGTTAATAATGGTCAATTTATAAGTATTTCTGATATATCGAAAATTATTTGGAAAGAAAGAGGTTTTAAAGGTTTTTATATTGGTTTAAGTATTGGATATATTAAAGTTGTACCAATGGTTGCATGCTCTTTCTATGTTTATGAAAGATGTAAATTTCATTTTGGTATTTAGTCCACAACTTAAGCTTACAGTAGGAAAAAAATAACACAGGAATACTACAAGAGACACAACAATATTTATATTCATATTTATATTTTTTATTATAGAATTTTATGACCAATATTTTTATGAGAGAAAGAAAATACAAGAACAAACAACATTATGCATTATATTTATTTTAAAAGAAAATATCCAAAACAGAAAAAGAAATATTTATAGAATTTATTATGACCCCCAAAAAAACAAAACAAAACACTTAAGCAGAATAGAATTTACATTTAAATCCAAAAAAAAAAATACTATTTGATTTAAACACTTATGATTATTATGAAGAAAATTTAAATTTTTTATAACTTTTATTATTATTTATGACCCCCAATTCAAAGAATAGAAATCAATTTAAATTCTTTAATCTTATTTATATGTAATTAATAACGACATTCTACAAATTTATAAATTATACTCCAGAAACAAACTTGTGTTATTCTATTAATCTATGCTTTTTAAAAAAATTGTTTAGTTGAAGAATCTTTATTTATGAGCTTCACCAAATTCTTTTACAAATTCAACTAATAAATCAACAGCATTTTCAGTAACAGCGTTATACATAGAAGCACGCATACCACCAACTGAACGATGACCAGCAAGACCTTTCATTTTCTTTTCAGTAGCAATCTTTAAGAATTCCTTTTCTAAACCTTCACCATTAATTGTAAAAACAGCATTCATTTCACTTCTAACTGATTTATCAACTGGTAAATTATATAATTCTGGATAAGAATCTAAAGCAGCATATAATTTTTCAGCTTTTCTCTTATTAATAATTTCTTGAGCTTTAACACCGCCATTAGCGATTAATTCATCTAAGACTAATTGTAAAATGTAACATGTAAAGATTGGAATAGTATTATAAGCACTGTTATTCTTAACAACAGTTGGATAATGGAAAGCAATTGGAGCTAATGGAATATCTAAAGCTTTTAATTCAGCATCAGTTGGTTGTTCTAATAAAGATTTCTTAATAATATAAATAGTTAAACCTGCAAGACCAACATTCTTTTGAGCACCAGCCATAATAACACCAAATTTAGAAACATCAATATCACGACTTAAAATATTTGATGACATATCAGCAACGATTTCAACACCATCAAATTGTGGAATATATGGGAATTCAACACCATTAACAGTTTCATTATCACAATAATAGACATAAGCAGTTTCATTTGGATCTGGTTTAACCCAGTTTTCAAATGGTTCAATGTTTGTATAAGAACCAAAAGCCTTTTTAGAGTTAGTTAAGACTTGAGTATCAAAACCTAATCTAACAGCTTCTTCATATGATTTTTGAGACCAAGTACCAGTAACTACATAAGCGGCCTTACCTTTCTTACCAGTCTTTTTGGCAAAGGCAGCAACTAAGTTGTAAGCAATGGATGAAAAACCAGTAGTCCCACCACCTTGCATGAAGAAGACTTCGTGAGTATCTGGAATGTTCATTAATTCTTTAAAATCTTGTTTAGTTTTATCAATGACTCCTTGAGCAGGACCTGAACGATGAGAAATTTCACCAATACCTAAACCAATGTCTTGAAAGTTGACTAAATCATAGGCAGCTTTTTGTAAAACGGTGGTTGAAAGTAAGGCAGGACCAGCACCGTAGTATAGAGGTTCTTCACGATCTAAAGTTTGACTCATTATCTTATTGAAATCTATGTTGATGATGGGAAAAGAATATAAATATTACTCATTAATTAATTTTAATTTATAACCAATTTAAAAAAATAGACTGGGGACATCAGGACACCAAAAGAAATCTCCAGTGGGCGAAATTTTTTAATTTTACTTCAACGATTCAGTTCGATTTGTCCAACATCAGTTCAGTTTAGTTGGAAGATGGATGGGACTGACTCTACCTCATTTGCGAGTATCCTGTCCAGAGTTCAGAAGGAACAGCAGAACAATGCAAATTCTAATGTTAATGTCAACCAGAACAAGACAACAACAACAGCAAGTAACTCTCAACCAACTCAGCAAATAAGACAACAAGTAGGTTCAGAATTTGGTTCAAATAAGAGAGCAAGAACTGTTCCTAGTAATTCATCCAAAAAGAGTGCTACCATTATGGTTAATGAAGTTCAAAAACAGAATAAACTGTTAACAACTTTAACTTCAGTAAATTATACATTTGTATCAAAAGTAAATACTTATGATTATTTAATTAATGGAAGACAAATATTATTCTTAAGTTTGAAATATTTTAAATTAAAACCTGAATATATCTCAAATAGAATGAAACCTTTGATTGGTAAGAATGCAATTCTTTTATTCTTAATAGATACAGATATTACAGATTCAATGTTACAAGAAATTAATAGAATATGTCTATATAATGAATTTACTCTATTAACAGCTTTTAATTTTGAACAATGTTCAAAATATCTAACTTATTTATCATTACCTCCACAATTACCAAAGTCTGTCAAAAGTTGAATAATATGTATTATGTTAAAACATCAGTACCTTTAGTTTTACCACTACTAGCAGTCATTTTGGCACTTTTAGCACCAAATTGAATAGCTCTTTTAGGTTCTTGAGAAACAAATGATAAATTAATTTCATTAGCTAGTTCTCTTAAGATTAATTTAGAAATTTTATAATTAATTTCAATATCATTTGTTACAAATTTAATCATTGATTTTGATAAAAATGGATATCTAACTTCAACTCCATTAAATGCAATTACTTTATCATCTCTTTGCAAATTTCTTTCATGAATATTATTTATTTGTCTCTTTAATTCATCAACCAATCCTTCAGTATCTTTATTAGCTAATTTATGATATCCTCCAAATAATTCATCAGCTCCTAATCCACTTAATAATACTTTTGATGTTGATTGATAACCTTTTTCAATTTGATCATTATTTATATCTTTGGTTTCAAAATTATATGTTAATTTATTACCTTTCCCTCTTGATGCAAAGAAGAATGCAATTGCAATAGATAAATCCATCTCTGTATGTTTTGGATACATCAATTGAATAACTTTTGGTCTAAATTCTAAATATTCATCATATGGTATATCAATTTCAATTAAATTAAATTTTATTTCTGGATAAGTTTCACTCAAATTTTTCCATGATTCAATAGCTAATTTTCTATCTGGTGCATCTTTTGGTAATAATTTAGTTCTTGGATTTTCAAATCCTACATTTAATAAATCAATAGTTGTTGAATTTGATTTTGATAATGATGCAGCAATTCCTGCAATTACTGTACAATCCAACCCACCAGAGAAAAGAATTGAAAATAATGCATTGTTATTCTTATCTAAACTTGGATGTAATGGTTCAATATTATGTATACGTTCTTCAACTGAATGAAATAATATTTCTTTTAAACTTTGTAATCTTTCTTGTTTATGTTCATAATCTTGATCAACTTCACTATTAATTTGATAAACCTTATCTTCTTCATCTAATGGGATAATTTCCAAATTATTATCTGAGTATAAATATTTATAAATACTTCCATTATCACAATCAATAAACTTTGATCGTATTGGTTCAATTGATGGTTGAATACTTGAAATAAATAATTGTTTATTTTCTTCATCATTAAAATATGTTAAACTTCTCTTCCCAATAGAATCACGACAAAAATATGTACAATCTTCAATTTTGTCGTATATATCTAATGCAAATTCACCATCTAATGAATGGATAGTCTTTATTATACCATCACCATGTCCATTTAAATTTAATAAATGTTGAATAAATGCAGTATCATTACCATGAATTTCACTATTGTATAATTCACCATTAAATTGGATTATATAGTCTGAAGATTCTAGTGGTTGTTTGGTAAAAGGTGTACGTAATGATAAAACTGAACTGAAAAATGATTTATTGTTCTCTATAATCAAATTACTAGCAAAATTTGGACCTCTTGCACAGATATCTGGTATTATTGAATTGTATAAATCTGATGGATGTGATGTTAAGTCTTTGTAATCTTGAGGGTTTGTAAGTATGTTTGAAATCTCAGGTTCTCCGAACTCTTTGTGGGAATTTGGTAGATCCTTTTGGGATGTATAATGAAACAGTATACCACACATCTTGGTCTATACTCTATTGTTTAAATTTAAATTTGGATGTAAGTGAAGATGAGCTTAAATTTTCATCTCGATATAATTTTTTTTTTTTTTTACTACTCCAAATGATGTCGCCACAAGGGCTTCACGAAATTTTTTTTAAATAAACTACTACAAAAAGTTTTAAAATAAATGTAACAATTGTTCATTAAAATGGGGGTATAAATAATTAGACTTCTTCTGTACTACCTATCAGATGTAGTCTTTCTAAAGTTTTCCACTTCTCTTTATCATATTCTCCTATAACATCAGCAGGGAAAATACTCTTATTCGAATTACTTGACCAATTAGATTCAGGTGTTGTATTAGTTTTATCCTTTAAAACAAATTCAACTTGTTTATTTCTTATTGGTGTTTGTAATTTTGTATCAGATTCTTCAAATTTCTTCTTCTTTGGTGAAGATTGTAATTCATGAACATAACTGAAATCAACATCTGATTTAAAATTCTTACTATTGCTATAGTTATGTTTAATTGAATAATCATCATTTCTAACAGCATCTTCATTTTCTACATCTTCATCATGATTAAATACTATACTTGATAATGATAAATTCTTAATTTTCAACCTCTTTGTTGGTGATGGTCTCAAAGATTTCTTCTTTGGTGAATTTGGAACTGAAGAACTTATAAATAATGGTCTACTTGATAATGATGCTGATGAAGAATTCTTTCTAAGACTATGATGACTTCTAAATATTGATTTATGAGGTGATGTATTTCTATTTCTACCAAAATTAGATACATTTGGAAGTGTTATACTTGTTCTTGATTGGTTCATTGCATCATTTAATGTTCCATTGTAACTTTGTGCGTCTTCTAAGACCTTTAATGCTTCATCTGCTGAATCAACATCTTCTAATATAACTTCATCATTATTATTATTAGGATCAAATTCGTCTTCAGAAATAACAGAATATTTATCTTCTTCTTCTCCAGAATTTTCATGATGATTTGATGATTCTTCAGGTTGATTAAAAGTAAATGGTTCTTTTAATTCCATGATTTGTTCAACAGGTGCTGTTTCATGATTTGATTTCATTGCCCTTATAAAAGAATCTGATGAAGGTACCATTTTTTTCACCATTTGATAATTTTCTTTCCAATTTTCTGGTGTTATTAATTGATTATTCAATTTCCAATTTTCATTTAAAGTATGTGATCTTGGAAGTGTTTCCATAATATTATTTTTAAATCCCATATTTGACATTGGTATACTTAAACTATTTGACATTGACATTGAATTTGAAGTAGGTGATTTGTTAAATTCTTCTTTATCTTGTGCTCTTAAATGAGGTGGCAGTAATACAGATGGAATTCTCTTTAATGCATCTCTTTCTATAGTCATTTCTCTTTCTCTTGTCATTTTTGAATCTTTGTTTGAATTAGAACTTCTACTAGTACCTGTTTCATTGATATCATTTGGGAATTGTGATAATGATAAGCTTGAATTACTTTGACATAAACCTGTTACTAACTTTGGTGTGGGTATAAATAAATTAGTTGAAGATGTTGATTGATTTATAATAGAAAGTTTCTTTATTGAATAATTATTAATTTGACTTTTATCTGTATTGTTGTGATTATCTGAAAGGCTTCCTTTTGAGGATTTTCTTGATCTTGTTGATGAACTAACAGATGAACTACTGTGAAGGTCTATCTTAGAACGTTTCTCAACTAATGTCATAGCACTTGCTTTTAATGATAATAGTCTATTCTTTATTTTTTCAGGTTCTTCAGGATTATTATTAAATTCAAAATTATTAATCTCCGGTTCAGGTACATCAGATATTTGATTTTGATTCTCTATTTCATCCTTATTTTGTTGATGATATCCAATTAGAAGAGATTGGAGATTAGTGCTTAATGAAATACCTTGGAAGAATAATGATACTGAATATATGCAAATTAAAGAAATAAATAAATCCAAATTGTTATTGAAATTGATAGAATTGAAAGATTTAATGCTATGATAAATAAATAGAAGACCAGCTCCTATTGATAAACAACTAGAAACAAGAAGTAAAAGACATGATATAAGTTGAGAATGTTTTGAATTAAAAAATATGAAAGGAAAGTTCAATATTATGAAAAGTTCACCAATAGTCATCCTTATTAGTGATTTTCTATTAAAACCATTTGATTCCATCGTAACTAATATTATTATTGCAATAACACCAGTTGCAATTGAAGTCAACAAAGCCAGAATGTAGACAACTGTATTAAACAGGCCAACTGGTCGTAGTATTGACATCACAATGGCAAGAACTCTTTATATTTACTCGATTAATACCTCCAAAAGTGTCAAATTAATGAAATTCTTTTTGTTATTTGATTTTTTTGTTATTAATTTTTTTTTTTTTTTTGCTTTGAAATTTTGAGATCTATGATGTTTACATTTCGCCCCGATTAGGAAATTTCTATAATTTCTATGGTAAAGAAATAAAAACAACAAATTTACACATCTACAAGCTGCTTCAGGCTCTGTATTCATACTAATTATCCTTTTCTATTGAGTATTGTACAATTATTAATACATATTCATCTACTCTCTTCCAGTTACCTCAGTTTGTAAGAAGATTTAACTATATTTTTGTGAAAAAAATACACCATAGTCAGGAATATCAATATTGCCTGCCTCAGTAAATACTTTTCCAATTGTAGGTGAGTTATTGTCTATCAGTCTTTTTAGTTTGTCTTCAATGAAGTTCTTGATTGCTGGTGAATGTTTAATAGTTGATAGTACAGATAAATCAAAAGCTTCGCCCATTGTTAATTCGTTTTCAACCAACTCATTAATATCTTTTTGTACTTCTTTAGAAATAGTTGTTTTCCTTAGTACAGGTTCATATAACTGTTTAATAGCTTCAACTTGATTTACAGTGGCACGTAGCAGTCTCTTCTTTGAATTTTTGGTTAAATCATAGTTTAGTGTATTTTCTTCTTCTATTATTTCTTTAGCAGTTGATAACAGTGAATTCATATTTTCAGACACAGGTGCTTTCAGTCTGTATTTGAATTTGGAAACCTTCTGATAAATACCTAAAAACCTAGGAACATTTACCTTTTTATGATAAGTCAAAACATATAAAGGTCTTTTAAACTCTTTCAGAATATTGGAATATTTCTCTTTTCCATAAAATTCACTAAGAGATATTTGAGTAAGTTGTTTTAACACATGATTTCCATCAGAAAAACACTCTATCCTCAAATGACATCCTTCTGTTGGTAAATCTAACAACCAAGATTTAGATCCAGGGATTTTAATCCAAGGGTATATATCATTATTAATCAAATCTGCAACTGTTTTTAAAGATTTATGAGTTATAAATTCATCCATGGAATCAAATACTGAGATATTAACTTGAGCTTTAGATAAATCAATTATTTGTTTGACTTCTTTATTTTTTTCTTTTTCTTCTTCATTTTCATTTTCAATTTCAGGCTTTAAAAAGGATAAATCATTTCCAAATAACGAAGGAGAAGCTGTTAACTTATCAGCATCTAAATCAACAAAACTTACAACATAACAAGTTGTTTTACTATGATGAAGTCTCAATCCTCTTCCAATCATTTGTTTAATTTTATTTGAAGACTCAGTCCTTGTAGCAATGAAAATAGAATCAATATTTGGAATATCAGTACCTTCAGTTAAAACTTCAACGTTTAATAAAACCTTCAATTCACCTGATCTGAATCTCCTCAATATTTTATTTCTTATAAGAGGGTCAGTTGTACCAGTTATGGATTCAGCTTCAATACCTTGATCATGAAAAATCTTCAGTAACCTATTAATATGGGCAACATCAGCACAAAAAACTAAAGTTGTTTTAAACTTATATTGCTGTGATAGAGCTATGTATGATTTCAAAATTAACTCATTGTTATCTTTTATGTTAGGAATTTCATCAATATTTCCTAAACTTATATTTATAAATTTAGCATCAGATAAATGTTTTGATTCTACTAAATGACCAGTTTCTAAATGAAATACAATTTCATCAATCACTGAACTTAAATGTTTATCATCATCTCTTCTCAGAGTAGCACTAAACCCCACAAGAGCAACATCTGGGCTTTTTGATTTGGTGATTCCAAAATGATCTAAAATTGACACATATGTAGCAGCACTAATATGATGTGCTTCATCTACAATTACCAATTTAAAATCTTCAGGGTCAAACTTTTCTAAACGTTCATTTTTTAAACTTGGAACAGAAGCAACTATAACATCAGCTTTACTACTAGCTATTGATTTGGCCATTTCAATTTCAACTTTAAGACCAGGATTTAACCTTGAAATAGTATCTCTTGCTTGTTTTATTAATTCAACTCTATGAGCTAAAACCAAAACTTTGCTCCCATGTTTCTTGATAGGTTTGACTTTATTTAACAAAGAAGAAAATACTACTGTCTTACCACCACCTGTGGGTAAACTGGCACCAATTCTTCTAACACCTGAATCGAAAGCTTCTAGACATTTATCTATGCATTCTTGTTGGTATGGTCTTAGTGTTGTTTTGTTTAAAGATATAACTGGATTCTTTGTTGCCAGTTCTGTTTTATTCTTTAGAATTCTATCTGTACTGGAACTCTGAGCATTGTTAAACTGAATTGTTCTATGAAATACTTGCTGGTATTCATGATGTTTCAATGAGAACAGGGCATTTTTTGCCATCCTCAAATGACATAATAATGGGCTCTTTATCATCAGTTATTGGATTTTCTTTGTGTCTGTTGATACCTATATATTTGTTCTTGAATTGCTAAAACTTAGACTATGAGTAGTTTAAATTATCAAAACATTCTTGTCTTTAGGTATGTTTTTCTATATTTCATTAAATCAAAGAAAGTGCTACAAGATAAAACAATTTTTTCAAATCGAAAAAAAAGCGTTACAAAATTGTTTCAATATTTTCCAATGATCAGTTAATATGTTTTATTCTTTGAATTTAAATACCTTTTATCTTTAATTTAATTAAAATGAAACTTAAAAACTTAAAACATGAATCTCTAGTCTCTATTCTCTGATATACCTTTCTGGAACGTACACAATCTAAATTAATCTACTCGAACAAAGAAGAAATGGTCGGAATTCATTATATTCGGAGCGTTAATATTTAAAACATTATAAAATTCTTTATATGTACTTCAATAGTGGATGAAATTCCATTATATTCACCTATCCTATTTAAAATAATCATATCTTTCTATTTGTTGTAGTTTCAGATCCGAATTTGACATTTTATAAATAATTTTGAAATTTTTTTTGTTTCTCAATGGTATTAACATCTTTTAAAACCACTTAAAAATTACTAAAATTTCTAAAAAGTTCTCAGAATTGAAAAATTCGCATATCACTAGAAAGCTATTCATTTAATATATCGATTACATTGTTGTTCTGATTCAAAAATGCATAATTTACTTAAATTAATTGGGTTTAAAGAAATTATGAAAAATTGTTATATTTCCTAAACCAGCAATTACCCAATTAGGATAAATTCTAAAGAAAATTTTTGGAAAAAAAAAAAAAAAGAACAACAACTTTTAAACTAGTTCTATTACAAATCTACATTACACAAGAACAAATAACTATAAATATCACATCATGTCCAGAGAAGGTTTCGTTCCACCATCACAACTAAGTAGTGCTGCTTCAGGTTTAGCTGCAGGTAGAACCAATACCGTCAAATATATCTGTACAAATTGTGCTACTTCATTAAGTTTAAACAAAACTGATGCTATCAGATGTAATGCTTGTGGTCATCGTGTTCTATATAAAGCAAGAACAAAGAGAATGGTTCAATTTGAAGCTAGATAATCATTGAAAACTCATATCTTGATTGAAAAAATAATTATTTAAGATCAATAGTTGGTTGAATAGAGGGTTTATCGTTTATCTTTTGCATTTATTTAATTTCTTTTTAAAAAGTTGGTTCTTTGCTTTCAAATATCATTAATAGGAAGAACAAATCATCATTTACTGCTAGTTGTATTATACTTTAGGCATAGGTTAAGCAAATAATATATGATCTGTGTGTGTGTTTTTTTTTTAGAATTTTTTTTTTGGTTTAACTTCCTTATGTTGTAAGAAAATGAACAAGAGCTAATGATTATCTCTAAAAGCTAATAGTATTCATAATTTAACTACATTTCACTATAAAACCAGTTTTTTCCTCTCTAATTAATTAAAATTCAAACTTCATTAAGAAAAAGCATATACACATGAAGACATAAACATTATTTCATTATTTAAATTTAAACATTTTAGAATTTCTCTTCTCTAAAAGTTTGATCATCATAATTATTCTGTAGTGTGTTTAATCCCCATGATGAAAATATATTTAATAATCCAACTCTCCAGCCTCTAAATAAGGCTTCAATACCACTGTTTTCATTATTACCATTATAAATATCATATAATGATGTAAACAAACCTGAGTAACCACCAAACTCTACAACTAATTTGGATTTATCTTCAATCTTTAATGGATTATCAAGATCATGGTTCTTATGTTTTCTTAATAAATAAGCTACTTGTGCTCTTCTTAATAATGTTTCTATCGGTAATTTGACAAACAATTCTAAAACTGATGAAATCAGATTCAATGAACTATATAGGATTGGTGAACCATATGAATCAATACCAAATTTAACAAATAATAAGTATGGAGTAGCCTTTTTAAATATATTACTGGCTAAACTGTTTAAAATTGTTGGAATGATTAATGAAACTGGACATGTTAAAAATTTCAATTTCTTTATAGAATTTCTAATACTTCTTTCATTATCTTTAATATTTGTAACAATCAATTTAGTTCTGATTATATCTAATGGCGCCAAGATAATACCAGTTAATACAGACGCTGTTAATGACAATACCAATGTTGTTGTTGGATCAGGAGAGTGTGTAACATCAATAAAAAATGGATCTGGTATTTGTAAAAATGGTGATATAAAACCTGTAATCCATGCTTCTAAAGTAGTAGATAAGGCATTTAAAATAAAGGTAGCATTGGTTGCTCTCCATACACCTCTAACACCTTCTCTTGATAATAATGCTGACATAATATCAACTGTATTTAAAGAAACTGGTCTAATTTGGTTTTTATGATCTAAAACATCTTTAACTTCTCTTTCTTCTTCTTCATATTTTCTTTGTTCCAATTCATGTCTTCTTTTTGAAGATGATTCATTAGATGACTTACGTTTTATCACTTTAGTACGCATTTGGGATTCATCGACATTTTCTTTTGGTTGGAAGTAATTTATAGTTTCTTCTTCATCTTCATCATAATCAGTTAATTCTTTTTTAGTATTTTGTCTTTGTTTATTCTTTTCTAGATGTTCATCATTCATTGTATGGAATGAACCAATTTGTAATAATAATCTTGAAACTTCAAATGGTTGTGCTGTTAAACATCTAAGATAATTTTTTAAAAATGATTTAAATAAAGATTTGATTAATTCACTAATGTTATTCCATTCAAAATATTCACTAAATTCTAAATCTGCATACATATTTTTTTGAATCTTTTCAGCATTATAATCATTAACTCTTATTATATTTCTCATTGATGCATTGTTTCTATTGAAATCAGAACCTATTCCTACTGAATTTTTAATAGATCTTTTAAGACTTGCTGATTGCATCAATTTGGAGGCAATTGTATTCCCGTTTTCATCAACAACACCAACACCAGGACGATACACTGCACTGTAACCTGTATTAAAGGTCTCTGCATCATAGTAAGGTCTTAGACTCTTACTTGAATCATTCATATTGCTATAATATTACTTCTAATAAAGAATTAAACCGTTATCTTCTTTATTTTGTAAATTAGGATTAGCAATTAATTTTATTTTGTAGATTTTGATGATCTTACGTGATTTTTTTTTGTTAGGGAAAATTATCACGTGAAAGTCACGTGCAAATTTCGAGTTAAATTATATGCTACAACAAAGTAATCATTTAAAGGTATCTATTGATGAAGTTCATGCTTCAAAACAAAAGTAACAAGCATTGGAAGACTAATTACCAGACATATGTACTGTATAAGATATGTAATTGACAAATTATTCATTTGTAAATGAGAGTCTTCATCATCATTTCCAGTTACACCTTCCAAGTTTTGATACATTGCAGTCAAATAAATAAGAACTGTAGCATTTGGTAAACCCCATACAATGCAACACACGAAATATAGAGTATTATTATCTTGGAACCAATCAAATTTTCTGAAAGCATGAACAACAGCAACACCAATTATTGGTAAAAATGCCAATCTTAACAATGAAATCAATATAGGAACCAATATCAATTTTATATGGCCACTTTTAGAGCTACTTTGTAATTTTAGCCTAGATAATGTTGAACCTAACATTAATAACCCAATAGGCACACAAGCTTGAGAAATATAAGAAACAAAATCTAATAGGAATGATAATGGAGGGTTTGAATCAGGTGCATTTGGCATATCTTTATAAACATCTGTAGAAATAAATAATGCTTTTGTCCAAGGAATTAAACATATGATAATACTCATAATTATTGCAATTGAAACAGAACTTCTCAAATTTTCAATAAAATATATACCAATGGATTTCAATAAACTTATAAACTTTATATTTTTAAATATAAAGAAATTTCTAGAAAATCTTGAACCTTTCTCTTCATTAAATGTTGTATTTTGTGATTTATTCTGTTCTTTAAACCAGGAATCATCGTTATTTTTTATTGTTATACTAGTCTTTTTTAAATCATCACCGTCTAAATCTTCGTTAACTCTTATTGATGTTACCATCTCTGATTCACAAATTGATTCATTTGTCAATTTATCATTATCTATGAAGTCTATACTTGTAAGTCTATAACCACCTAAGTTAAACTGGACAATCATCTGAAAAGCAGTAAATATAACAATATATGCAATTCCTTTATTCACTTCATCTTCAGTAAACAAAATACCAGACAAAGATTGTAAGTATGCAATTGGTAAGTCACTAATATTTGAAAAAAGACCTGTTGAAATACACCCACCTATCCAATTTCTAGGTTTTGTTAACACAGCAATAATTGTAGAACCTAATAAACCAAACGAATACATCAATGAACTGATTAACACTATTATACCAATTTGCTTTATATCGTCTATTGAAATATATGAGATCAAATTTTTCAATATAAGACAAGGGAAAATGATCTGCATCACCATTATAGAGATCTTCTTTTGAGTTATAACATCAATTGTATTTGAATGTCCCAAGTAATAACCACATCCTATAATTAAGTAAATTTTAAATATTGGCTTGACAGCTATATAAATAATTGATGAAATCTCAACATTGTCAGACATCTTTAAAGAGTGAGCAATATCATTGTAAAATTTGGTATTCATCAATCATTATAATGGATTTAGCAGATATATATATATCATAGTTTCATTGGATTCACTTTGTTTTTAAGATGAAGATTTCTTTAGTTACTTTCCCAATTTCTCGTTTTGAATGCAACTCAATAGTTCAACACCAATCGACCTATTATATCGAAAAGGCATAGCTGAAGCCTTTATTACTTTCCAGAAATAGATCACTTGCTCATTTGTTAATCAACTATAGTGCTTCTAGTTATGAGTACTGCTGTTGATTGTTGATTTTGTTGTTGTTGACTTTCCAATTTTTGAAATTGAGGAAATTCGGACACTTTCAAATTCACTTTCAACTTTCAACATCAATCAAATCGATGAACGAAATAAATGAATATAAATATGGATGAATTTGTTCTTTAATCTTCAGAAATGTTCTATACTAAATCCATCAAATTAATCAATCTTCAAACGATTTCAAATTACTTTTAACAAAAAGAAATATCTACACTTACAATGGTTGCCACTAAAAAATCAGATTTAATTATCACTCTAAACTCAGGTGCTAAGATTCCTCAATTAGGTTTTGGTACTTACTTAGCTGAAAATGATGATGGTTATACTTCAACTTTACATGCTTTAAAATCTGGTTACACCCATATTGATACTGCTTCTATTTATGAAAATGAAGAACAAGTTGGTAAAGCTATTAAAGATTCAGGTATTCCAAGAGAAAAGTTATTTATCACCACTAAAGTTTGGCCAACCGCTGCTGAAGATCCAGCTGGTTCATTAGAAAGATCATTAAAGAGATTAGGTTTAGACTATGTTGATTTATTATTGGTTCATTGGCCAATTCGTTTATTAACTAGACATGCCAATAAAAACATTTCAATTGATTATC
>JAJMKA010000088.1:0-46283 GCA_030563805.1 Ruyongia namnaoensis
TTGATGTTCAATTAAGAGAATCAGATGGAGACTGGATTTATTAAAACTGATTATGAAAAGAATGGAATATTTGATAAATTTTTTCTATTTATTGAATTAATGTAACTTTATATTATGTTAATTTGATTATTAAAACTACAAATTTATTTGATTTTATTTTATTTTAAACTATTACTTAACTATTTTTATTATTTTATTTTAACTATTATTATTGATATTACTGTTTTTGAAACAGTTAATATTATTATTTTTTCTAACTATTAATATTATTATTATTATTATTATTAAACTACTATTGAATTACAGATATATTATATGATTACAAATTTTGAAGAGGAATAATATTCATTCTTTTTTAAATATAATTAATTAATCTTTTATTTTAAATTTATATAACAAATATATGTGAAACTTTGCCTATTAAAAAAAAAAAAAAAAAAAAAGCATGGTAAATGTAAGAAAATACTAAATTAACCACTTTATATATTATTTTACTATTTAATTTATATATTAATTAAAATTCTAATAAATGATTACTACTGAAAAAAAAAACAACCTTCAATACCCATTAAAAGGCTTTTAATGGGCACAGCAATATTGAGACGAGATGAGGTTGGATTAGGTAAGATGCTGAGTACAAGTCCAAAAAATGGGACTAAGAAGATTCGTACATTAAGTATTCCCCTTCTATAAAGCATAGAAACAAATATTAATCAGTAACTAAAAACAAGAAACAAATAATAATAATAATAATAATAATAGTGTTATATAGTAATTATAATAAATGAAACAAAAAAAAAAAAAAAAAAAAAGCAGAAATTTGCTATAGATAGTTTTTATGTTAATTTTATGTAATTAAACAATTAAAATGATTGATAATATTGTACAATTGGTTTTGTGACACTTGAAGATTGATTGAGTTTAATTTAATTTTGTTTTTGTGTAACATTTTTCTTAAATTTTTTTAATTTTTATTCAAATTTTTGTTTTTGTGTAACTTTATTTATTGAAATTACTTTTAAATACGCTAAATTGAATTCCTTTTGTGTATTTTATTTAATATTTAGCTAGTTAAGAATTGAGCAGGGTATTGAATGGTCATATTTTGTAAAATTTTGTTTAAGATTTGAAAAATTGAGTAGGGTATTTGTAAATTTTGTGTCATAATTTGGTCAAGTTTTGATTTATTCTATTATTAATGATTTTTGATTAATTATGATATGATATAATTAATAATCAATTGACCTATTAATTAAGATCCTGTTTCATTATTTCTTTTCATTAATAACTTCACTATAATCTTGTCTCTTTAATGGGAATCCTTCTGTAGTCTTTGAATAAACAACACCACCTAATCTTCCAATTGGTTTTAATTTTGAAATATCGATTGAATCTTGATCTGAATTAATTAAATCTTCTCTAGCATGGAATTGAATACCTTCAACAATGAATAATCTACCACTTATTTTTTCTTTATTATGTTTTGATTTCCATTCTTGAACATTTAATAATTTACATTCAATTGAAAATGCACTTTCTAAAACTTGAGGAGCTTTAACTTTTAAACTTGGAATTGGAGTAAGACCACTTAATTCGAATTCATCAACATCACTTGGAGCATTTGTACAAGTTAGATTAGCAGCTTCAATAAACCATTCACTTATAATGTTGATTACTAATTCTTCAGTTTCTATTATATTTTTAGCGGTATCTTTAAGTTCAGTACCACTGATACCAATTGTAAAGATAGGAGGATCTGAATTGACTAAGTTGAAATAACTGAATGGAGATAAATTTCTAATACCTGTTGTGTTATCTATAGTTGAAATGAATGCAATTGGTCTTGGAGTTATAGCAGATGTAAGTAATCTATAGTTTGATACAGAAGGTCTACCTTCTTGATATGGGTCCACAGCTATCTTTTTGAACTTCAATGAGTCTTCTCTAGATGCAGTAGGTACCTCTGTGTACTTGAATTCAGACATAACAGTTCAATTGTGATTTGTTTACAAGTTTAAGTTATTTAATTTAATTGAAAGTGTTATGTAGCATTTACAAATTTTGACACCAAAGAAAAAAAAACAAAAAAACAAAAAAAATTAAAATCTTCAAATTGTGAATGCTACATAACCAAATATCCCAATTTTATAAGGTTGCCACTAAATTAAAAAAATCCCAACCAAGATTACTTTATAGATTACTTTACTAACAACTCAAGGTTTTAATGAGTCAATTAAGGAAACAGAGAGCTAAGATACATCATGTACCTGAATTCTATGGATGCTATCTACTGAACAGTGTGCCCAAGAAACAATCATTCTACATTGGATCAACAAATGATCCCGTTCGTGTATGTGTTTAATTAAAAGGTAAACAATGATCTTTACTAACCAACACAAAAACAATTAGAGACTACGACAACACAATGGTGACTTGAACAGAGGTGGTTCTTATAGAACAAAGAGAACTGGATTCCGGCCTTGGGAAATGGTAATGATTGTTCATGGGTTCCAATCTAGGAATTCAGCTCTTCAGGTAAGTAATATTCGTTTTTGTGTAATATGATCAAAAATTAATAAACTAACACAAAATTAGTTTGAACATGCATGGCAACATCCTCATCAGACTAGACATATAGAGATCCCTAAAAGAATATGTTTAACAAAGACAAGTGGTAGAACATTAAGTCATAAATTGGGAAATGCAAGATTGTTAATCTCTTCTGATTTCTTTAATAAGATGAATTTAAAAGTTTCAATATTTAGAGATGATGTTTATAAAACTTGGTATTCTAATAAGTTTAAAATACCTATTGATAATCCATTAGTAAATATAAATAGATTTAATTCAGATCAAGATTTAAGTCTTGATATAATAAAAGATTTTAAAGAAAATTATTCAAATCAAAATTCAATAATATTAGAGAAATATTCATCAATTCTAAAAAAAGATAATTTAAAATGTTTACATTGTAAAGAAGAAATTGATTATATGAAAGGTTTTGATCTTCCATTAGTTTCAATTTGTTATCATGATGATTGTGATGCTATTTTACATTTAGATTGTTTAGCTAAAATATTTAGAGATAAATTAGAATATAATGAAAATGATGATGATAAAATACCAATTGCAAATCTTATACCAACAAAGGGTAATTGTTTAAAATGTTCAAATGAATTAATTTGGACTGAAATAGTTAAACATTCATCAATAGCAAGATTTAAAGTTGGTTATGGTGGTAACATAGATTTAGCTGATGAAAATGATGATGATTTAAATTCACAACTATTTGATCTTGAACCTACACAACCTTCACAGACTAAAAAATAAGAACTATATTGTTTTTGTGTTTCTACAATATTATGGACTAATAAATTATTTATTTGTTGTGTTTATAATTAAAACGTTTTGTGATTTATTTATTTATTTTTAATGAAATTTAATGGACCAATCCTTATTTAAATCAACATTTGGTAATCTAACAATGATATCATTTGTATTCTTAATTAATGTAGCATCCCATGTTTCACCACCTTGTGAAATTTCTGCACTTTCAAATTTTAAACCAACAATTTGAATCTTTTCAATCTTATTGGATGTTGTTTCAAGATTACCTGATAAAATTTTTGAATTTAATTCTTTATCCTTTAATTCAAAATTTAAATATTTAAATTCACCATTTAAATAATCAAATGTTTCACCATCATCAATATATAAAGTACCATTAGCTTCACCTTTTAAATCTGTTGCAACAATTAAAGTATATGGATCAAATTTCATTAATTTTGATGATCTTCTATATCTATCCTTTCTTGAAAGAATTGTACCACCTCTAATAAAGATTGGTGATTTATCTAATGGTGCATCAACAGTAATATTACCTTCACCTTGATGTTTTTCAAAAGTTTCATATGAATAATAATATTCATCATCTGGAATATAATAAGTTTGTGTTGTTGCACCTTCTTCAGTAATTGGTTTAACTAATAAACCACCAACAAAAAATTCATCTTCAATTTCAAAAGTTTTTGGATTATTTGGTGTTTTATAAAATAATGGTTCAATAATTGGTGTACCAATTGTTGATGATTCATAAAATTTAGTATAAAATAATGGTAATAATGAATATCTCTTATATAATGAATCTCTAATTTGTGAAGTATATGGTTCACCTGGGATCCATGGTTCTCTTCTTCTTGAATCAATATGAGCATGTGCTCTAAAGAATGGATACCAAATACCTGCTTGATACCATCTTGATAATAATTCTTTTGATGGATTACCAAAGAAACCACCAACATCTGCACCAGTAAATGGCATATTAACAATATTTGAAGTTAAAAGCATTGGAATTGAATATTTTAAATATTCCCATTTTGACATATTATCACCAGACCACATTGCTGAAGTTCTTTGAGAACCTGAAAAATATGCTCTTGTTAAAATAAATGGACGTTTATTAACAAAACGTTCCTTTAATGCATCATACGTAGCTTCATGAAGAGTTAAACCATAAATATTATGATCAGATCTAATTTCAACACCACCATGAGTAATTAAATCTTTTGGTGATGTAGTTTCTGGACCATTAAAGACTGATGGTTCATTCATATCATTCCAAACATGCCAGTTTGTTGCTTGACCTGTAAAATCTGATTCATTTGAATATAAAGTTTTCCAATATTCAACAGCTTCAGGATTAAAAGTATCAATCCAAACTGATTCACCTGGCCAACAATGACCTTTATAATTTTCACCTTCATTATTTAAAATATCTAATTTCTTTTCTTGTAAATAATCACTAACTGAATAATCAGTTTTAATATGAGGATCAATAATTGTAATTAAATTTCTACCAGTTTCACCTAATTTATTAATCATTGCTTCAGGATCTGGGAATAATTGTTTTTTCCAAGTAAAATATTTTTTATTTTCAGTATATTCAATATCTAACCAAATTGAATCATATGGAATATCATAATTATCAAAATTTTCATTAATTGAAAGAACATCTTGTTCATCATTATAATTCCATCTACATTGATGATGACCTAAAGTAAATAATTGAGGTAATGCAGGTTTACCAGATAATTCAGCATAAGATTTTGTAACTTCAATAGGATTCTTTTTAACCATTAAAATAACATCTAAAACACCATTTTCACTAATCCAATGAGTACTTGTTAATGATTCAGATTTTTTAATATCAACATAAGTATCAGCACCATTAATCCAGAAAATACCTGTTGATACACCTGCTTTATGACCAATCATGAAAGGAATTGAACCATACATTGGTAATCTTGAATCAGTTTCATATTCAAAAATATCAACATTATATAATCTATAAGGTTCAGATTCTGAAGTATCTTTTAATGATAATGAATCAGCATGTTCTGGAATACCATAAACTTTTGAGACACCATTTAAAGAAATATCTAAAGCAATTGATTCAGGACCAAATGGTAAAGTATCATCTTTTGAATCTTTAAATGAATCATCAAAAGAATTAAAGTCAATTTCAAAAGGTAATAAATTTGATTCTTGTTCTTCAGAAGTTCTAAAATGTTCAACATTTAAGAAATTTTTATCATTTAAAACAATTTGTTCTTCTTCATTATATGAAATAACAACTTTAAATGGATTAAAGAATAAAGTTAATTTATATTCTTCATAATTTGAGTCAAAATATCTAACAACAACTTTATCATCATCATTTTTAACATTGTAATCACCTTCAGTGACTTCAGGTTCGGAAACTAAAGCATATTTCCAAGCATCACCATATCTTGATGTATTTAATAATTTATCTTTATTATCTTTTAAATTAATATTTGATCTATCTTCATCAATTCTTAATCTAACATTACCATCTTTTAATATACTTAATTGGAAAGGTAAAGTTACAGTTTTATCAGAAGAAACAGTCTTAATAATATTACCACTAATATTATCAGTATGTTTCAAACTTGATGGATCAACTTTATAGATGTTTATTTCATCTTCTTGTTTTAATATATTTTCAGCATATACTCTATTTCTATGACAAAAACCTGATTCACCACATTTCTTAAAGAGGTAGTCCTTGACAGCCAATGTCTCTTGGAAAGAGATCAACAGAAGTAGAAATACTGTCAACACTCTCATCTCGAAACGCTAATGGATACTAAGTCTTTGAATTGAGTCCTTACAACAGTAGAATTTCTATGTTTTTGTATATGTGTTCAGATTCGACAATCTGTTAAAATTAGTGACACGTAAATTTTGGGGAGTTTCTTTTTGGCAGATTTATTTACTATGATGTAATGGCAGAATTTTACCTGTTTTTGAATGGCATATAGATATATAAGTTATTTATTAGAAAACATTAGAATAAATAGCCAAAACTTTATAAAACCATTTTTTTTTTAAAAGAAATCATCAAAAGAATAAATAATCACAAAAAATACAAGTAATTAACTTATAAAGCTCTTCTAATCTTAACAGCTTCAGCTAATTCTCTTAACATAGTTTCAGTGCTTGCGAAATCAACACAAGCATCAGTAACACTACAACCATAAACCAATTTACTTAAATCACCATCACTTGGTAAATCTTGTCTACCTTCAACTAAATTACTTTCAACCATAACACCACAAATATCTCTTGAACCTTTCTTTATTTGGTCAGCAACAGTTGATAAAACTATTGGTTGATTTCTATGATTTTTATTTGAATTACCATGAGAACAATCAACCATTATTCTTGGACCTTCTAAATGTGTGAATTTTGAATGTAATTCTTCAGCAGCTTTTTTAACAGATGCTTCATCATAATTTGTACCTGATTTACCACCTCTTAAAATAACAAAAGTATCTTTATTACCTTCAGTACCAACAATAGCAACAATACCAGGTTTTGTAACTGATAAGAAATGATGACTATGAGCAGCAGATTTCATGGCATCAATAGCAACTGTTAAACCACCATCAGTACCATTTTTGAAACCAATTGGGAAAGATAAACCTGAAGATAATTCTCTATGTAGTTGGGATTCAGTAGTTCTTGCACCAATAGCACCTAAAGAGAATAAATCAGATAAGAATTGAGGAGAAATTGTATCCAACATTTCACCAGCAATTGGTAAATGTTGAGTTAATTTAACGAATAATTCTCTTGAAATTCTTAAACCTTTATTTATATTGAATGAACCATCTAAATCTGGATCATTAATTAAACCTTTCCAACCAACAGTTGTTCTTGGTTTTTCTAAATAAGCTCTCATAATGATTAATAATTCACCTTTAACTTCTTTATTTAACTCAGTTAATTTTGCACAATATTCTAAAGCAGCTTTTGGATCATGAATAGAACAAGGACCAACAACTACTATTAATCTATCATCTTCACCTTTTAAAATATTGACAGCATCATCTCTACCCTTTATAATAACTTCTTTATTAATTTCTTTTACAGGGATTTCATGTTGTAATAAATCAGGAGGAGTTAGAGGATTGTAACCTTTGATTCTTGAATCTTCTAATCTTGTTTTATCACCCAGATGAGGGTTTGGAATGAACATCTTTGAACTTGTAGTCATCTTTAAATAATTTATGGATATTTATTTATAATTTATTAAGCAAACTTTTTTGATGAGATTTTAGATCTGTTACACAAAAAGATAAGTGTAATAATAAAATGGTATATGTGGATCAGGAAGTTCTTTATGAATGGGGAAAGGACTTTCTAAGTAATAAATAGATAGTTTGGAAATAAATAAATAAATAAGGAATAAATAAGGAATAAATAGTGGACTTTGTGATTTCTTTTATATAAAAATTTTCTTTTCAGTTTATTATTTTTAAAGTTTGTTACTCATCTCTTCGGTAATATTTTTTTTTTTTTTTTTTTTTTTTCGAGAATTTTTCATTATTCTAAATTTTTTAAAATTGACACAAAATTGGATAAATAATTAAGAGGAGTAAATAGTGGGATTTGATCTTTATTATAGATCAGTTCTTTGTTATTACATTCTAATCAATTACTTATCATTGATATTTAAACTCAATTGAATCCATTATTCTTTTGACTTGGATTTATTCAATTTCTGATCTGTAACATGTTCCAAGCCATAGTTACAATTTACAACAATTAAGTGACTCATTTGAAATAATTTGCCTATATAATTTCAATAATTACAATTCAATAGCCTATTAGGCTTTATAAACGTTTGATATGCCATACAAAAGATCAAAAGATAATGAATTTTATCAAAAATTTTCACATACTACAAGTTAACAAACGGTTACAAAAGGAGGACTCGGATTAACTAACCGTCACTTACCGTTGAATAAAACTACAATAAGCTTTTTCAAAAAGAAAACCCATATGTACTTATTTATTAATAATTAATAACAATAATAATACAATTTATAGAATATATATATATGAACTAAAGTTGAAATAAAATAGAACAAAAATAATAAGAAAGAAGAAAGAAAGTATAATAATAATAGAAAGTATAATGAATAAAGAAGATTAAATTAATAATAGTGAAAGAATTAAAATAAAACCAAATATAAAAAACAAACCAAATTATTAGATATTAATATAGTACATTGAAAATGAAATGACCTTTAATTAATTAAATCTAAAATAAAATCAAAATCTCTCAATTGACATTAATTTAAATGAGAAGAAAAATAAAAACAAAAACACAAACAAACAAAACACAATAATAATTACCTATCTCTATTTGGTTCCATCATTTGTAATATTACCATTAGAAGTAGCAGCTGAACTACTTGTCATTTGATATGACTGAGATTGATTTGTTTGTGCTGCAGATTGAACTTGTTGTTGACCTTGTGGAACTGAATAAGTAGAATATCCACTATATTGAGGTTGTTGTTGTTGTTGATATGATGGATATGTATATTGATAACCTGTTGTTGAAACTCCTGCTGTTGGTG
This sequence comes from Ruyongia namnaoensis, assembly GCA_030563805.1. NCBI lineage: Eukaryota > Fungi > Ascomycota > Saccharomycetes > Phaffomycetales > Wickerhamomycetaceae > Ruyongia > Ruyongia namnaoensis. The sequence continues at coordinate 8,952 of JAJMKA010000088.1, forward strand.
TAGCAGTTGCAGTAGTAGCTGCTGTTGTAGGTTGTTGTTGATAATAAGCATATTGCTGAGCAGAACTAACAGGATTATAATATTGTGCATATTGTTGTTGTTGTTGCTGTTGAGGTTGTTGATATTGGTATTGGTATTGATATTGTGCTTGCAATTGAGCTTGTTGTTGTGGTGTATATTGAGAGTATTGAGGATTTGATGCAGAAATACTATTTGTTGATGAAATTGATGTACCTTGTGTTTTATTAGTATCTGTTGTACTACTTGTATTTTGAACATTATTACTTGTAGTTGAATCTGAACCTTGTGTAGTTGTTAATGCAGTAGATGAAGATGTTGCTGGTAATGATGTTGGATTTGATGTTGTTGTGCTTGGTAATGCTGTAGAAGCTGTTGCAGCAGCTGGATTAGTAGCAGTAGTAGCAGTAGCAGTAGAAGCAGCATTAACAGCGGCATTAGCAGCAGCTGAATTGGCCATTGGATTAGTAGGTGGATAAGTCCAAGCTGGTGCTTGAGGTTGAGTAGTTGAACCTTGTTGAATAACTTGTTGAATATCTCTAACAAATAAAGGATATAAAAGATCAACAATACCTTCTCTTTGAGCCATTGCTAAAGCTCTATCAAAAGGAATCCAAACACCTTTTAAATGCATTGAACCAATTTTAACAACATCTCTTAATTTTTCAGCTTTTAAAATACCATCTCTACGACCTCTTGTCATATGAGCAACATTTAATAATTTTGTACCATTAATCATATTATTATCAGCTCTTCTAACAACTGAAACACCATTTGCATCAACTTGATAACAAAGTGTTTTTTCATCTTCCCACATTGTTGTTGTAACTCTTGGTCTTGAACCAAGTGGTTGAATTTGACCAACTGTTGAACTAGCCATTGAATTCATAGTAACTGTTGTATTAATTGGATTATAAATTGTTGACATTTGTGATGGCATACCAGCTACTCCCATTGATGGTTGTTGAGCTTGTGTAATACCTGTTGTTGGATTATATATTTGACCACTTGGATAAGCTTGCATATAAGCCATTCTTGAATAAGTATTATAATCAGGATATGTTGAATAAGTTGGAGCAGCAGTAGCAGTAGTAGCACCTGCAGTTGTAGCAGTTGTTGTTGTTGGTGTAGCAGTTGGTTGTTGAGTGGTAGGATTAGTAGTTGTAGCAGCAGTTGTATTAGTAGTAGTTGTTGATGGATTTGGATTTGCTAATGTTAGTGCAGTTGAATTTTGAGTAGCTGGTACTGACATTGATACACCAGTTATTGGATTTGTAGTAGTAATTGAAGTTTGAGCGGTATTAGTTGAATTTGTTGTTGAATTATTAGTTTGAGGTTGATACCCTGATGAAGTAGTGTTACCAGTTGTAGTTGTAGCAGTGGTACCAGTAGCACCTGTTGCAGCTGTACCTGTTGTATAATAAGGATATGGTTGATATGATGATTGCTGAGCTTGAGCTTGAGGCTGTTGTTGAGCTTGAGATTGTTGCTGCTGTTGTTGATAAGGTTGATAATAAGATGCATATTGATTTTGAGAATAATATTGTTGAGGATAACCATAACCATAACCAGAATTAGTATTTGAAGTATTTGGATTTGAAGGTAAAGCAATTTGACCTTGTTGAGGTTGTTGAGGTTGTGAATGATTTTGGGTTGTATTTGATGAATTTTGTGTTACATCAACAGCACCTGAACCATTAGTATTACTACTCTGATCTTGAGAATTATCTGAAGGTTTAACCATTTCTTTATAATAATGATATTAGAAGTGTGAAGAGGTTTAAAATAATTCAAATAAAGGGGAGTGAAAGGAAAGTTTTGAAGTTAAAGAAAATATGCTTAAAATGAACAAATATACCTTTTTTTCTAGAATATTTTTTATTATTATTTTCTTTTTTTGTAAATAAATATTCAATTGAAATGAAAGAAATTATTGTAATTGAACTTAAAGATGATATACTCTCTTTTATTTTATTGTTGTTGATGTTAAAAAGTTTTTGAATTTTCTAATTTTAAATTTTTTTGAGATTCAAATAAATCTTAAGATTAATTAGTTAACAAAATTTATTATTATATCAAAAGAAGCAAAAAAAGAGAGTATGAAGTAGTTCCCAAAAAACAAACTAATAAATGAAGTGTGTAGATGAAGAAGCAAGGAATTGAAATATAGCAAAAGATGTAATAGCAATCAATACTATTCTTTTTTTATCAGAAGTAGAAAACAAGGAAATGAAGTTAAATTATAAACAAAACAAACAAGACAAAATAGATAGCGAACAGCGGGAAGTTTCTATTAAGTTGGGAGGCTTTCTTTTAAAAAGGGGCAAGTGTTTTTAAGAGAATGGGTTTGATTGAATGAAGAGTGGTATGTTAGATGTTTTTGTTGATGGCAAAATACAATTGAAGTTGTTTTGGTTTTAATTTAAAAGTGAGAAAGTGCTTTTTATTTGATTTTTTTTTAATTTTCTTCAGCCGGATTTTTTTGTCTGTTTTGTCCCCAAAAAATTATGTTTTGTGTTTTTGTCCCCAAATTAGGTAGAGTAGCTGGTGATGAGAAGAGGGAGGTTGAGATTTGGAGGTAGAGGGAGAGAGGTTAGAGTGTTGTAGTGTTGAGGTTGTCTGTTTACACACAGTGTCTATATGATGTTCTTGTTCTCTGATGATCTACATTCACAACTCTTTTACCACATCTCTTCAACACTTTCTAAATGTCCCAGATACCAGAATATCAGAGCGAAAAAATTTTTTTTTATAAAAAGGAGGGAAAATTAATTTCAAAAAACCACCAAATTGAACAAATTGAAAACGAAACAACCAACGAATGAAAAGTAATAAGGGGTTTAAATTATATTACTCGAACATTATACTATTAAATCAAAGAGATCAAGTTCACAAGTTGCTACTGTTGATATATATGGGTCAAGTTGAACAATATACCTGGCAAGACAATGATTGAATAAACAATCAGGTACATCAGCAATCAGCATTCAGCAATCAGCATATCAGCATCTACTACATCTACATCCTGCTAAATGATATGATGTTATGTATAACGTATAACGTACGTTCGCAGAGTCGCAGTTCTTTCTGTATTTTTGAAAACCTCTTATATTTATAAAATTATTTCAGAATTTAGGCAGACCATCTCACCATTTCTCTCTCTATTCTCTAACCGCTCCTTCTAATGTCTCTGTCTAGCTGAGCTGCTGAGCTAGGCTGGTAGGCGGGGGAAAATATTATTTAACTTCTTGCTTGCTCTCTAGGCTGGTGATGGCTTATTTTTGGGTTTCTCTAGGCACTAGGCAGACCTTCCTTCTAAATTCTAAAATGCCAATGAATTTCTCTCCCTAAATCCTTGATTCTCTTGCAAGGAAAAAAATAAAAAAATTATTTGGGACATTTTGTTTGGCTCCGTTAAAGTCGGTCTTCGACTTCGAGTTCCATTTCTGCCTACACGTTCACTTTAAGAGCTCTTCACCTCTGCCTAAGCTTTAGCTCGCCTAACCCTTCTAGGGCTATCTGGCCGTCATTTCTAGGTGCCGGTGGGCACCAGTTTTCTACTACTCTACCAGGTCTACCTACATGTCTACAGTCTAAGCGAGAGAGGGTGCTCATCAGTCTCTGGCTCTCTGCCTAAAGTTCCTTTTGCTCTCTGCCTAGCTTCTGCCTATTCCTTCTAGCGGAAGGTAAATTAAGCAGGAAAACTTAAAGCCTTATAATAATATTATTACATACTAAAGTACTAGAGATGAATCCTATAAAGAATACATAGATATAAATCAACAACTGCATTATTGTATTTTCTCTTTATTATTTATACTTTATAGTATTTTACTATAGTTTTCACTTATCAATTATCAACCTGTCAAAGTAACCTATCTGCCAAAGCTGAATAACTTGAAACTTCTACGCTATAAAGTTTCTCAGCGCGCTTCTAGGGTTCAACTAGCAGTAAGGTACTGAAGCAAGGAGGTACTTTATGACAATCAAAATATTACAGTAATCTAAATTGAAGTTTTATTCTTGATTATATGTCATATGAGTTATGACTATATATTTGACATATATAATATAATCAACCACCTTGCTAATGTTACAATTCTCTATTCATTCAGTAATCAGTATGCCATTATTTCAATTTCTGTACAATTGATAATTATCTGCTGCAAAAAATTTAATATTTTATTGAATTATAATTGTAATACTTTTGAGTCTTGATATAACAGAAAAAAACCAATATTTAAATCAATATTCCAAGATTCCAAGCTATCAATTAGCTTGTCAATTGATTCAACTAGTTGTCCACTTGTTTTTACATCAAGATATCACAAGATTGATCTTGCTTTTTGTGCATCAATTTCAAAATCTGTGAAAAGAAATAGTTTATCTTTGTGTCACTATTTACCTATAAATCTATCATTGTTTATGAAGCTAGTTTATTTATCTCCATCCACAGTTTAACATATAACATACAACACTACTTATATGATATATCTCAAGTCATCACCTATTAAAGTATTTAACCTTACATTCTCCTAACCCGTAATTAAACGCTAAAAAAATCCTCCAGATCTCAAATTTAAGTTCTAAATTTCAGATATATATTATATAGAATCAAGATATAAATGTCAAATGACAGATATATCATTGATAGATCAATTGAAAGTAATACTCTCTATATATCTAATATTTCAGAACATTAATGATGATATAACAATTGAAGCTTTTCATCTTTTTATAATTTACTTTGCTGTATGATTTTACGAAATTAGAAATTATTTTACTAGTGGTGAATTCTTTAGCATAATATAGTTAGGTACAAATTTAAAAGAGGTAGAGAACGTTAAAGATATAGCATAGAACGTTAGAGCTATAGAGACAATTAGATTTAAACGAAAGAATACACTGTGATTCTATCATAAACTAATTCTACTACATATAAAACTATTCATAATGCTATGTAACTTAATACAAATCGGGAACTCCACAATTAAAGATGAAAAATTTTAAAATTTATTTAACCTGAGCAATTAACAATTAACACAATTGTATTTAGTTAGTTTTATTGAATTGTGACTAGTTTACGATCGATTGTTTCCAATTCCATTAAAGGATTTTGAAGTGCAGTCAATTAATTTATTAATTTCTTTCTTTTATTGCTAACATCAACAACGGTAACCGTAGCCAAATTTCCCCATAGATACATAGATATATGGAAGTAGAACAGATCAAGTTACTAATTGATTTACAACATATTGTTAATAAATAAATATATATCTCCCTGATCACCCATACCCTTTTACTTTTCAATAGCAAAGAAAGATCAAACATCAAATTACACAAAAACACAATACGTGAAACACTTTTCCGTTATAATTTAATCAGTTTCAGTTTAGAGCTTAAGGTAGATGGTAGATAGATGATCTCTTTAATTGAATTGATGGCTTAATAAACAGAATTAATCAATTAACCATAATATATTTTGTGAAATCAGAACGACAAAAACAAAATAACTGAATTCAGATCGTGATAAAACCAACCACAAAAATTATTAACTAAAAAAGATAGTACTTAATTTCTTCTCCTCATTCTAACAATTATTGTAAAGGTATACTACTGATACAGTCATTATAATATAAAGGCATCCCTTAAATTATTATTGGAATAATTGTAGAATGTAATCCCTATTCCCTATTCCCTGAACCCCTAATTTATAGTGGTTAAATGCTTAAATTAAATTGTTATACGGTTAAATAAATAAAAACTTCTAGTTAATTTGGAAAGGCTGAACCAAAAAAGAAGTTTGATACAGTTTGAAAATTGAAAGGGTTAATTATAAGATCTTCTTGGTTATTACTTGGCATGAGTTAGTACATGTTTCTAAGACTTATTATTCAGTTCTAATTTCTATTGCAGTATCAAATGTTCAGTAAAATGATTGGTTCAGTATTCCAGTATTTCAGTATGTATTTTGTAAATGGTAACATAAATCGCTAAATAACCATATAACCATATAACCATATAACAAATTATAAATAGAAACTAAACTAACTCATTTAAACGGCATCTTTTCTTCTAATTCAATTAATCCTTCTAAAATTAATCCAAATCACCACAAATAAATCATACCATATCAATTTAAAAGAAAACTTCTTACACTTTACAAAGGTTCATCAAATATACAAAACTACAGAAACTAACTTATTCAAAATTAAGAACATTAAACTATATTTTCTATAAACTTTTTTGAGTTTTTTTGAAATTTGAAATTATATTATGATACATAATAAATTAAAACAATATTTTATGATCATCATCAACATTCATATGACTGATAACTTGTTGAATAGTTCTATTGATTCTTTTATTATTCAATACTTTTCTATGAATATCACTTGAATTAACCTTAATTTGTGTATTAGTAGTAGTATCATCATTATCATTAGCATTAGTATTGGCATTAACATCATTATGGTCATCATCATAATCATCATCAACTGTAATTAATAAATTTAAATCCTTTTTAAATAATCTATTAAACTTTTTAATACCAAATTTATTTAAAAATGTTCTATGAATATTAAAATATTTTAAATTAACTCTTGTTAAATCTGTTGAATTAAAATCATCAAGTAATAAATTATCTTCATTAACAGCTCTTGATCCATTAATATTAAAATTTGGATTAAATATAACTTCATCAATTTGAATATCTTCCTTCTCTTCTAAAATAATATATTTAGAAAATACCATAATCTTAACTAATTGATCATCTAATTCAACTAATCTTCTCTTAATTCTTAATGTTTTAATCTTATCTTCTTCTTTAATCTCTCTTTTAATTTTAGAATTATTCTCATTATTCTTTGTAGATAAAATTTCAGATTCAATACTCATTCTTTGTGGAATATTTAACATTGTTGTATTTGTTGTACTTGTATTATTTTCAAAACCTAATGATGTATTTTCATGATCTGTCATTATAGAATCATTTTGTTGTTGCTGTTGAAATGAAAGAGTAAGTGCATAAGGTGCTTCATTTGATGGTGATTCATAATCCATTTCATTTTCACTATAAAATTCATTTGTATTAATATTAAACCCATTTTGAATATTATTAACATCTTCTTCACCTTTTAATATCTTATTAAATTCCCAATTAATACCAAATTTTGAATCATATGGTTTATAAACATTACCAAATTTCCCATTATTAAATTTAAAAAATTCATAATTTAAATCTAATAAAAATAATGATTTTGATAATTCTGATAATAATGGCCATATATTCTTATTTGATTGTTTATTCCAAAATCCAATAGTATTCTTATTATTTGTATTACAATCAAATTCATAAATATTATTACTTTGATTTAAATATTGATTTTTATTCTCATGATAATTATCTTCAAGATAACTCTCTAATTCATATTCACATCTTTCAATAATTGTCTTTTTACCTTCTTTATAAATTTGTAAATTTTTATTTAATTGAACCATTCTATTAATCATATCTTGTTTAATCTCTTTAACCCTATAATAAGTTAATTCTGTAATATCAATTTTAGAATCATAATCAATATCATCCAATCCTGAATCTGATCCACTACTAATTGAACTATCACTACTACTATCATAAAAATAATTATTATCACCATCATGATTAAATTCTGTAGAAATAATATAATTCATTTGAACATTATTTGGTTCATTAATATTATTATTTGCAGATAATTCTTCTTCAGCTTCAGATTTTAATTCTTGTTCAATAAATCTTAATTTATAATATGGATTTAAAATATTACCAATACTCATATCATTTGATGAATAAACAATATTTCTAAAAATCATAAAAGTTTTCTTTGATCTAATTGCAGCATGTTTAATAAATTTAACAATACCAATACTTAAAACATTATTATCATTATTTAAATTTGATGCAACAGCAGCAGCTGAAGAACTAATCTTTAATCTAAGTTTACCTTTAATATATTTTGTTAATATTGAATCTAATTTATGAATAATTATTTCCATCATTGAGTAATCTGATTGAATTGATAATTTTAATAAATTATAAAAAGGTGTTAATAATTGATATAAAATATCAATACTTTTCCAATCATCTGAATCAAAAAATTGATTTGAAAATAATGAATATGATGTATTAAAAACTTTTTGATGATTTGAATTTTGATTATTATTATTATTTAAATTTAATTGTGGAACAGAATTTGGAGTTTGATCAGTATCACCTTTACCAGGAATTGTTGTATCTTTAAATTGTTCTTCATATTCTAATAATAATAAAGATGATAAATCTTGTGAATCTTTTAACATTTCTTCAACAATTGGTCTTAATTGTAAAAATAATTTTAATAATTTATAAAGACTATCCCATCTATTACAAGAATCAAATTTTAAAATATTTTGATCATCAGCAGCTTGTAAATATTGATTATTATTATTATGATTTGATGAAGAAGTTCTTGTATAATTTGAATTAAAAAGTTTTATCCATTTAATTTTATGATTTGGATATTTATTAATAATTGAAATAAATGATCTAATTTTAGAAATAACAACATGAAGATGAATAAGAATATTTGTTGAATAATTTAAACAATCTTCATCTAATTTAAATTCATCATTATCAACATTATTATCTTCATTATTATGTTCTTCATTATTAACATCAATATTTTTTAAATCAACATCTTCACCATAATCTTGTAAATAATCTTGATAACCTTTAAAATCTTGATTAGTTGAAGTTTCATTACTCTTTACTTTTAATAATCTATCATCATTTAAATCATCATTAATACCACCCATTAAAAAATGTTTTTCATTTTTAGCTAATAAAAATTTTTTAATACCATTAAAACAATAATGACCTCCAACAATTGGTTGATTTAATTTATCACTATTTGAAATATTTGTATTAATTAATTCACCATTATCATTATCAACCATAATTTGATTTGTTGGTAATAATTGAACATTTAAACTTTTAAGAAATGATTGAACTGTATTATTTAAAACATGAGAAATACATATATGATTATTATAATTTAAATTTTCTTTCTTATTTGATGATAAATTATTTTCTAATGTTGAATTTAAAGAATAAACTTGATTCTGTTTTTGTAATTTTAAAAGATCTTTATTAATTAAATTAAAATAAACTTCTGGTAAAGAATATTTATATGCAAATAAATCAGTTATTATTCTTTCAATTTTATTTGAAATATTAACATTATCAGTAATTTCTTTAATTAAAATTGCTAATTTTTTACAATTAGTATAATTTAATTCTTCATTAATCTTTTTATTTTTCTTTAAATTTTGTTTTTGTGGTAAATTATTTAATGAATTTGAAATTAATGGAGATTCAAAATAATTTTGATCAATTAAATCAAAAGCTAATAATTTATAAACTCTTTTATTTGAATTTTTCTTTGAATTATCCCAATATATGACAAATATACAAAGGTAACAATTACCTTTTAAATCATTTGAATGCCAAATATCAACTAATAAATCAATTGGACCATCAATATTATTTAAAGTTTCAAATAAAAATATTTTATAAAGGTTAAATCTTTTAATTAATGAAGTTGATAAATTTGATTTCTTAACATTATTAGTTATTGATGAATTATTATTTAATAATAATGAAATCAATTCTTTATTTTCAACAATATTTAAAGGTAAATTATTAGTTATTATAAAATCCAATAAAAGTTTTTCTAATTGAAGTTGATTATTATTTAAAGTATTATCATTAATATTATTATGAAAATCAGCTTCATTAATTGTAGGTGTAAATCCAGTTTTTAATTGATTTATATTGTTATTTGTTGATAAATTTGTATTTGTATTTGTATTAGCGTTAATTTCCGCCATACTATTTTCAATTTGATGATGTTGATGAAGTTGTTGTTGATGCTGAAGATGATTGTTCTGTATAGTTGGAGGTATATCATAAGGATTTAGATTAGTTTGATGATGGATATGATGATTATTTTGTAGATTTATACTATTATTTGGATAATTTAAATCAAAATTTTGAATTGAAGGTGGCAAATGTTGTTGATGTGAATATTGTAGAAGATTTGAAGTATCAGCGTTATTTGTATTGAAATGTTGAGGAAATGACATAGATGTTGGATCATTTATAGATATTGGATAATCTTGAAAATGATTGTAGTTGTTTAATTGTTGTTGTTGTTCAATATTATTGTTATGATGATGATGGGCGTCTTCGCTAATAACGAGTTGGTGTTGATGTTGAAGTTGATGGTCATGATGTATTTGCTGCTGTTGTTGCTGTAGTTGTATATGCTGAAGGTTTTCTTGTTCTTGATTATGATCTTGTTGAGTATTGAATTCTGTGTTTATAACAGGAATGTTTTGATTATAAGAAGAATTTGAAGAAGTTGAACCAAATTTTGTATAATCATCTTTTTCTAATTTTGCTTGTTCAAATCTTTGATGAACTATTGGATGAGCTCTTCTTAAATGACGAATTAAACTTGAGGATGAACCCTTTGTACCACTTAACAAAGTATTATATTTACAATTGATTTCTTGACAACTAAATAAATAATCTTTTGTTTTTATACCAGATACAGTAAACCAAGTTGAATTAACAGGTTTTCTTGAATAAAAATTCCAAATTGGTGATAAAAAATCATAATCTTTTGCTTCTTGAAAATCTTGAGTTGGTAGAGAATTATTTGATTGAATTGCAAAGGCAAGATTATCTTCATATCTCTTCTGTCTCTTTGACATTTCACTTTTTTCTCTATATTTTCATAAAATTTTTTTTTTGTGTATGGTGGAAATAAGAGTAATAACCTAGAGTTAATTAAAGTAAGATGAGTAACTGATTTCTTGTTTAATTGAAAATGAGAGATAAGTATATATGTAAATCTTTCTTCAGATAACCCAAGGAACAAATATATATCTTTGAGTGAAGTATTAATTTGAAATTGAGATTGAAATTAAATAAAATAAATAAATAAAGGGAAGTTGATACTTTATATTAAATGAAAAATTTCGAGTAGTGAGTAAGTACAGATTTTAGATCAATTCGAGGGAAGATGACAGATTTGTTTGCTGTTTACTACTTACTAGTGTATTTCACTTCAACGGTAACATCGAGTTAAAGCAGTTAAGACGATCATTGCTTAATTTAATTTTAATCCTACATGAATCTATTTATTTAGTGCAGATTAATGGAAATAGTGAAATATTATGGAAATAGGATATATGAATTTAGTGAGTGTAAAATTTGTTCACTAATGGTTAATACTTAATAGTTGTACAAACATTGTTAACACTGGGGATTATAGAAGGTGTCAGAGAAGTTTATAGCGTTTGACCTTTAATGGCTCAAATTTCCAAATATTGAAACGTTGAAACTCTATAATTAGTGACACTTGTACGAGATTTAAAGGTGTACATACTACATACCCAGGTAATTTAATTCTAAATTAACGGTACTTGTCTTGTTCTCGTAACGTCGCAACCTGGAGTTAATGTTAATACTTGAGGTGTTCTCGAATTCTTACACTGTGGAAGCTTTGTGCCAAGTTCACCTATAGAATGTTTAATATTAACACCAAATATTGAAATATTATGAACATTGTTTTCATAGAAAATAACAATTGTACAATTGTCTTCAATTATCAACAACTACTAATTAATATATTTAATCGAGAAAGATGTTAAATAATTACTTAAGGCTTATAGCGTCTTTCCCCCAGTTGTTATGCTGTAGTATTCATTCAGGTACAAACTATAAACTATAAAGTATAAACCAAATGTCGAAATCTCATCTAATTCTATTAAATCATTAAATCCTTATTACTACATCAAATATTCAGGTGTAACCCATTTTAAATAGTAGGTGATGTTCATTACGTTTAGTTCTCAATGCTTTATCTGTTGTTGAACTATTTTCTATTTGAAGTCTATAGAAATTTCATTGATGCCTCTATGGTTTTCTATGCCTTTCTGTATTAACGAAAAAGGGGGTATAGAAGGCTTCTCTGTTAATAGTAATAGTAGTATATCGAAATAAGTAGATTTATTTGATTTAATTTGATCAATTGGATGAATTGATAGACCTTTGATATCATGAACGCATTGAAATGACTTATAAGGAAGTAAAGGGCATTTGAGTGCGTTGTAATTGAGATCTATAGAGGGATATATTCAGTAAATTAAAAGTGAATAATGAGTTCAGTTACCAAAGTTTAAGCTGCATTGTTTTAATTGTTGATAATTTTTGTTTACTTTTAAAGATTTTATTGTTTACAAAAACTGGGAAATCTCTTAACAAAATCGGTCATCCCGTTTGTTTCTTTGTGATGAGTTTTAATTGTTTTAATCTTAATTGTTTTATTGGTGTTGAATTTTGGAATATTGGTTTACTAATTACTAGTGTCTACTGTCTAGTAGTAGTAGTTGATGTTCAGTGGTTTAAAGGTTCTATACTCTATAGTTCTAGCTGTTCAATTGTCAATTCAGTATTATTAGTTGTTGCAAATCTATTCTTCTTAACTAAGACGACGCTTTTAACGCTTTTGACGTTTTTGACTCGGTGATCTCAAGATCAGTTTACAATTAGAGAGTAGTGAGTACTAGTTTAAAGGGTTTGAAGCTCTTATTACTAAAGAAGCATTTATGAATAATGGTTAATTGTTATTTAGCTTTGTTCATAAATAAAGCAAAAAAGTGGTGATAATTGGAAATAAAGGTGTTGAATAATTAGAACTCATTACTGTTATAGAATAGGTAATTAACTCCGAATTAACTGCGGACAGAGATTCAGAGACGGACTTAACTATCCCCTAATTCGAAATCCGACTTCCGAACCCGATTTCCGATTTCCGAATTCCGATTTTTAGGGACAAAATTTAATTTAACTTTTTTTTTTGTCCCAAAATTTATTAAAATTAATTAAAATAATTTCCGAGGGTTTCAGAAAGTCGTTTAAAGTCACGTGATGTTGGTGTCCAGATGTTTCCAACTATTTTTTTTTTTTTTAAGTTGTCAAAAAACAAAAACAAAAACAATACACGTTAAAAATCAAAACAGTAAAAGTTATTTTAACTATATGAACAATTAAGTAAACCCTTTATAATGTCATCAAGGAAATATTCCACTGCTGGTAATTCATCCAACAAGAGAAAATCAATCTTCACCCCAAACTTAAATTCAATCAATCTAAATGATACTTCAGGTCAAGCTATTGAATTAGAACAATTAGAACAAGAAATTACTTTAACTTTACAACAAATTGATACTTCATTATCAAAATCTCATCAAATTATAACTGATAAATTAATACCTGTCGTTCAAAAATATCATAATAGTTCTAAAAAGATTTGGTCTGGTGTAAGTTTTTGGAAATCTTTTCTTGAAGCAAGTGCTGATGTTGAATTAAGAAGTCATCAAGATGATGATATAGATCCTTCTTCTCAACAACAACAAAATCTAATCTATACTGATAATCAACCTGCTTTTAATAGTGATGATAATAATACTGTTCAATTGAATGAAAAATTCAGTCCTATAAAATCAATGATTCTTGATGAAAATACAAATAATGTTAATACTAATAATAATAATGAAAATAATAATGAAAATTTCCAAATAAATAACAAAGTAGATATAATAGGTGAAAGTACAAGTCATACAGCTCAACAATTTCAAAAGAGATATACAAATAATTTCAATACTAATCCAATAATGCCAAAATTACCAATTAGAAATAATATTGGTTTTGATACTTCAGATTCAATTTTACCACCAATTTCAACTGCAAATCCAACTTTTACAAATAATTTAAATGAAATTTCTGAAGGTACTTCATCAAATCAAATACAAACAAATACAAAGAGACAACAACAACAAGATTTTGATATTGATTCTTCAACTTTAGATCATCAACAATTTGTTAGTGCAAGATATAGTATAACACCAAAGAGAAGTTCAATAACAAGGAAACGTGGTATAGTTAATTCAATGACTCCAAATAAAAAGAGAAAATCTGAAATTGCTGAAAGATTTGATTCTTCACCAGATATTGAAACTCCAAAATTAAATTCTGATGTTCAATTTAGTCCAACAAAATCAAATCATATTCAAAATACTCCATTAACTTCAAAAAGAAAATCAAATCCAATAACTTCTTCAATTCAAAGATTTCCAAATACTCCAAAATATGGTGCTGGTGGTGTTTTATTAAGAGATCAAAATCAAGTTAACAAAATTGTTAATAGATTTAGTTTAACAGGTAATGAAAATATTGGTACTAATAAAACATCTTCAACTACTATACCCACAACAAATTTTGAAACTACTAATAGTAATAGTTTATTAGATGATTCTGAAGATATTCCAACACCTCAAGCAACAGTAAAATTAAACAATAATATTCAATTACATTCAACAGATGATAGATTAAGAATGACACCTTCAAGATTAGCTGCAAAAAATCTTGTTCAAGGAATTCTACAAGATATAAGTGGTGTCGATGATACAAGTACTGAATTACAAGAACCTGTTTTACAAGATAGTGCAAATATTGAAACTAATAATAATGATAATGATGATGACAATAATTTAAATACTAATGTTGAAATTGTGAATAAGAAGAATGAAATTTTAAAAGAGAAAAAACAAGAAGTTAATGAATTTGATGCATATTTAGATAATAATTCAGATCCAGTGAATGAAAAGAATGGTGATTGGAGTGATTAAGTCTATTAATCTTGATATAAAGAGAGGTTTAATGTTTAATTTTTTTGACTTTTTTTTTAATTTTTTGTTTTTGTGGTCAATTATTTATCAATTTTTTTATTTATTTATAAGAGAAAAAGTATAAAGTGAAATTGTCATATGATCATTAATTCTAGAATTATAAGTTGTAGTTCTAATCATCTATTCTATTCTCTAACAGTGTGCTTACCGAATCTTGTTTTTCTACTATACAAATTTTTTAGCCTTTGTAAAAAAAAAAAAAAAATAGAAAAGAACAATTCAAAATATTTAAACATCAAATAACAAACCTCTTTCCAAAACTACATATATACAAATCAGCACAAGATGGGTAATGTAATGTCAGCAAGTTTTGCTCCTGAATGTACAAAGGCCAAACAAGAATATGATGATTGTTTCAACAACTGGTATACAGAGAGTAAGTTAATTTATAAAAGAAGATTAGAATTTAATGATAGGTCAAGTTACTAACAAGAACTCATTTTTATTTTATTAATAGAATTTTTAAAAGGTAAAAGTTTATATAATGAATGTGATGATCTATGGTATGATTACAAACAATGTGTTGAAGTATGTATTTTGAAGATATTTATTCCCGTTTTTGTGGTTTTTATTGGTTTTTGTGTACTAACATACTTTATCATATAGTTCTCATTAATGAAACAAGGTATGATGCCTATGGTAGATGAAGCCAGAGAAGAAGCTCCATTTGATAAAGGTGGTCAAATAGCAGAACCAGCTGAAGTAAAAGCAAAATAATGAAATCTCTTCAATCATATAATTATAAAAGAAGAAAAGAATTATAGAATTTATTTAGTAACGGTTTATAACAAAAAAAAAGGTAGAAAAAAAGGTAAGGAGCCAGAAGAAATGCCAGCATAAATGATCCACATATACTCTTGTAAATATATACTTCTGAACTCCCATTCTTAATTAAATTGTAGTTTCTTATAGTAATTTTTGATTTCCGAGGCCACCGGAATTCGTTTTTGAAGCTTAATAAAATATAAACATGAATCCCAAAATGACTTTCTCCATATATTTTTGAAATTTCATTACACAAAAACATAATTAGAAAATAAGGTTTAATGAATAGCTCAGTATCTCCAAATAGTCCTTCACCTTCAAGTCTACAGCCCAACAATAACAAAAAGACAAGAGTTAGACAAGCTTGTAATAGATGTAAGAAGCATAAGATTAAATGCGATGGTCAATTACCATGTTCAAATTGTACTAAAGGTAAAACTCAAGTTTGTGAATATAGTAATAATCCAGCTGATGTTTTAAGATCTGCAAACACAAAAGTAATTGAACCATCTGTTAGAGCTTTCAAAATTTCAAATAATGAATTAGATCAAGAAAAGAGTTCATCATATATTCAATATCTTGAAAATAAAGTAAGGTATCTTGAAGAACAATTAAATAATGGAGTTTCAAATACTAAAGAATATAATGATGAAATGTATGATAAAAATCTTTATACTTTCTCACATGATAAATATAGAGCAATGAGAAGATATCAAAATATTTTACCTTATGAATTAGGACAAAATTTATATTATTCATTACCACAAAATTTAAGAAGAGATATTGAAATCCCAAGAATTCAATTTTATGGTTGGAATATGTCAGGTTTCCATTACCTTAAACAAAGAACATTACCAAGATTCATACCTTTAATTGATCCAATAAATGATTTAGATTTAGCTAATTGGTTAATTGATTTTTTTATGACTGATATAAATCCACTTTTTTCAATTATTCATGAAAGAGTATTTAGAGATCAATATACTAATTATTTAAAAAATTTAACTACATCAAAACATGATTCAAGTACAAGATTATTTGAAGCTATTCTATATTTAATATTTGCAATTTCTATAAGATTTAGTGAATTTCATCCTTCATTACCAACAAATTTATCTAAAAAGATTTATTCAGGTTTAGAAGAAAAATTATTTGATTCAGCTCATGAAGTCGTTGAAAAATTAAGTTTTGAATGGGAATCTTTTGAATTAATTCAATCTTGGATATTAATTACACTTTATTTAAGATCTTGTCATAGACAAAATTCTTCATGGTATTCATTAGGTGTTGCTATTAGAATGTGTAAAGGTATGGCATTAAATTTAAATAGAATTCCAAAAGCTTATGAAAATAAAACTTATGAAAAGATTAAAGCAAAAAGAATTTTTTGGTTAGTTTATTCTTGGGATAGAATTTATTCTTTTCAAAGTGGTAGATCATTTGAATTTAGTGAGGATATGATAAATTTCCCATTACCAAAGTTTATTGAATTTAAAGATATGAAAGATGAATTAGGACCAGGTGATGTTGAAATGGAAGATGATTGGATATCAAAACCTTCATTAGCAATGATTCATTTATCTGATATTGTTGGTAAGATTCAATTATTTAATCAAAATCCTGTAAAACAAGGTAAGATTCAAGAATTAAATTCTGCACTTGATGATTGGTATAATGCTGTTAAAGTTTTGATATTGGATAGAGAGACAACTGGAAGTTCATTAATGATTGATCAATTATTATTAACTTATCATGATGTTATTTTAAACCTAAACAATAAGATTTTATTTAAATATGTATCTGATAAAACATTTATTAATGAACAAGATTATGATTTAGTTAGACTTTTAGATCATTCAACAGCAGTTCTTACAATAATGGAGAATTTATTTAATCAAAAGTTATTAATGATCCCATGGTGGATGAATTTAGTATTATTATTCAATCTTTCATTAATTGATGTTATATTAATAAATTCAGGTCTTCATAGAAATCAATGTGAACAAAATTATCAAAGATGTACAAAATTATTACATTATTTGGAGGATAAGAAAGTTGGTATGGCGAAAGAATGTATATGGGCATTAAAGATGTTAAATCATATGGTTGTATTAAGATTAAGATCTACAATTGATACTTTAGAAAAGGATATTGGTATTGATCATGGTCCATCATTTGTTAATAAAGTTAAATTTTTACAATTTGGTAGAGTTAATGAGTTGAACAATAATGGTAATAATGGAGGTATTTATATTAATCAAGATCAACCATCATCTACAGGTGGTATAAATGTCAGATCACAATCCCCTGAATTAAAGAGAAGAAGAATAGATCCATCTTCAACAAATAATGTACAATCTATATTGAATATTGATCAACAACAACAAGGTGGAAGCTCTGATATAAATGGTAATATTCCAGAATTGAATAGTCAAGGTGTTGTTCCTCATCCAGCATCATATGAAAGATTGAATAATTTGATTTATGATGGTTATCTTGATGATAATTTAATTGCAAATTTAAAATGGTTTGATCAATGGGTTAATGAGATTTAAAAAGAGTTTACTTGTGTAATAAAAAAACATTATTAAATATTATTTTAATTATTTCTAATATACAAATTAAACCGGACTCTTTTAAACTAAGTCATACTAATAATACAATGAATGTAGAAAGAGATATCAAAACTCTTTCATAATGAAGTATAAATAAATGATAATGAAAACTGTTTTTGTGTTTTTGTTAAATTTCTTATTTTTGTTTTTGTGGCACAAATATTTTAAATTCAAGCAGTAACAGCAGTTTGTGATTTAGTTATGCTATTTAATTTAGAAGCAGATGAAGGAATTGATGATGAAGATGATAAGTTATTGTTATCAGTATTACCATTAGATTCTTCAAATTTCTTTTGTAATTGTCTTGATCTATCAAAGTAAAGATTTGGATGCGTTA
Source organism: Ruyongia namnaoensis (assembly GCA_030563805.1). Lineage (NCBI taxonomy): Eukaryota > Fungi > Ascomycota > Saccharomycetes > Phaffomycetales > Wickerhamomycetaceae > Ruyongia > Ruyongia namnaoensis. Next base: position 27,522 of record JAJMKA010000088.1, read on the forward strand.
TTTGCATTTGATTTTCATCAAATTTATCACCTAATCTATCTTTATTAACAATTTCAAAAACTTTTGTACAAGCATTAGTATATTCACTCTTTTGTGACATTTCTAAAATTGTTGAAATTTCTTGTTTATCATTAATACCCATTGATCTTAATTCATTAACTAAAGAATCAGGATTTAAATCTCTATATGGACAACCATGATGTTCAGCCTTTGTTGGTTTTGGTTTTGATAGGATTGTTCTACAATCCCAAGGTTTATAATTAACTCTACCACCTTCTTGACCATAAGTATGTCTAATATTATATCTATATTCTTTATTGAATTTATCTAATGACATATTACCATTAGCTGTAAAACAATCAGCCCAAAATTTTAATGCATCATCTAATGAAAGACCAATACCTTTTAAAAATAAAGAAAATTGTTGTCTTGCAGTATATTTTAAATGATGATCTAATAATAAACCATCCATTAAATGTTTACCACATAATGGGAAATTTTGAATAATTTTTTTAGAATATATTGTTTTAGCATTAATATCATTATTATTACCATCATTATTTTCAAATCCATAACCATCATATTGATTGATTGAATAACCTTCACTTAAATGAGTTAAAATTGGTAATAATCTATCATCTTCATCTAATCTTGGAATTGCATGAGAAGTTTTAATTAAATCATTTGAAATATTTTTTTGAAATTCTGTTGTTAATAAATTTAATTGTTGAAATTGTGGTACATAAGCAATACCTTTATTAATAAATATTGATCTTTGACTAACTAATTCAACGACATGTTCAAAAGGAATTTTAATAAAATTTTGTTTTTCAAATATTGATTTTTTTGAAGTTTCATCAATAACATTAAAATAGAAAGATAATGAAACATGACAAGAATTATAAAGTTGATCATTTAATCTTAATCTTTCATCATCTGAAATAAAATCCCAAGGTAAATTTAATGAATTAACAAAATTTTTTTGTTCTTGTAAACCAAATAAATTATATCTAATTTTAAATAAAATTAATTCATTTTTTAAAAATTTTTCTCTTAATTCTTTTGATCTACAAAAGCATAATCTTAAGATATAATGAGAATAATGATCCTTTTTTCTTTCTTTTAATATTAAATCAAGATTTGAATTACCAGATATTTCAGTTAATGGTAAATATTTTTCTAATAAAGGTTTAATAATTGATTTAATATCATCAAAAGTTTTATTTCTAACAAGACAAGATTCAATTTCACTTAAAATTTTTAATCTATCAATAGCCCAAGTTTCAAATTCATCAAGAGTGATTTCACCAATTGGAGGGAATTTATAAAAAGTTAATCTTGTTGAATAAATAGTTTCTAATAAAGAATGTTCAGAATTTGAATTTAAAGTATAACCACCAGATTCAAAATTCTTTCTACCTGTAATTCTTCTCTTTGATTGACGAAACATTTTTGTATGAAGAGATGGTTAACTCTTTGATGTTTTCTTTGTTTTGGTTGAGTAAGAGTTATAAAGAAGAAGTGAAAAGCAAAATCCCAAATACAAAAATATGAAAGGAATAAAATAAACAAATAAATTTTTTGGCGTTGTTTATAAAATTAATTTTTTTTGACGCGTTGATTATATAAGCAAATTACATAATATATTACGTAATCATTCAGTCACATGATGGAAAACACAAAAATTTCCAAAACAAGAACTCGTCCTTGTTAGCTCAGTTGGTAGAGCGTTCGGCTTTTACAGTCTCAAAGAGGAATTGAATTTCAATTTATCTTCGTTAAGAAGTTAACCGAAATGTCGGGGGTTCGAGCCCCCCATGAGGAGTTCTTATTCTTTTTTTTGCTTTTGCTGCAAATTTTTTTGACTTTGTGTAACATTATCTCTGTTTTGTGGTTCATACTTCATTGATTATAATTACAAATAGTTATCCCACGAGGGTTTTTGTGTGTTTTTCAATTTTACGTTTAACTGTGTTGATATTTTAATTTTTCTTGATCGATAAATGCCTTTAAAGCTGCGTTTTTTGGAACTAATATTGATGGTAATTCAATTCAAACATTGTAGACTATCTCTCATGTAAAGTTGTTGTCTGTTGATTTTGTTATCAATTCAATTGAAATTTGCAATACTATTTCATCGTCAATTCCAATATAAATTGCATAAGGATCAATGAATTAATGATTAACATATAAATTCTCAATTTTGATCATGGATTAGAATTTAAAAATTATGGGTATTGAAATTTGGAATTAAAATATCTATTTAATGAATCAAATAATGGAGTATATTTAATAATATTTGTAATTCTATTACTACTACTATATGTAATTCAATGTTCATGAATATCCAATTCAACCTTTTGAGGTTTTCATAGAACATTTGAATAGTGTAGAATGTAGATATGAAAGTGTCAAATGTATAGAAGCAGTTCAAAAATATTATCTAGAGACTTATCTTCCAAAGAGAGATAAAGAAGAGATCTTCTGTACTTCAATAGACCTTCAAGTATTCAACCTACGTCTTCAAAATGAACTGATTTCTATTCAAAATTTCAAGATTTTTAATTTTTACCACAAAATCTAAATTTTTTATATTTTTTTCAATTTTTAGTGTTAAATCTCTAGTCCAGCTCTAGTCCCAATTAAGACCACAAAAGTCCCACAAAGTCCCAATACCAGAGACTAGACCTTCCCTAGACCCACTCTCTAATTAATCAATTTAACATATACAAAAATTATTGAATCTGAAAAAACTGGAAAACTATTTAATTTAACAAAATATCAAACATTACTCATGTATAATTAAATTGTTAAACAGTTGTACTGCTCTTTATTACTTTATTACTTTATACTTTCATTCTAATTGCCTCTAATTTTGTCATAACGATAAATCCATTATTCTCTTGGTAATTAGTTATCTTCTCTCTTCTCCCTTTTTTCAAATATACAAGTAATAAGTATATATCAGTATATCATTTTCATTGAGACTTCTTACTCTTTTACAGCTAATAATTAATAATTATTTCTCTTCTCTATCATCCTGCTTTTACACAATGATCTATATATACCTGGAATAGAGATCTGAAAATGGAATTAAATTACTACAAAAGATCGTCTTAATAGTAATAGTTATAATTTAATGGTCAATCTTGAAATGTAGAAATGTTTCTATATTTTCTCTCTATAGCATCAATTGATAATCATACTTGTATTATCCTCTGACTATCAGAGAGACAAACCAGCTTATTAAACATGAGTAGTAGTAAATCAAATAAATTGAGAAATGAATGAAAGAAATAGTATGAACAAATTGGCAGGTGATGGCTGGTATAAAAATGACGATTTACAATGAGAAATGAGAACTGGGTTTATGTCGATTGTGTCAGTCAGGCTATTGACAGTAGCTCAATTAATTATTACTCTATCTCCCATTAACAAGAGAGTATTCATCTCTCAATACAGTACTTTTCTTTTAATTAATTCCTATCTGGGAATCCCTTCAACTACTTTGAGCTTCAATACTATTTCACTATTTCTTCAAATATTCATCAACTTTTCTTTACTTCTACTGGGTATATCCTTACTTCAGAGTAAATATTCTTTGATCATCATCGTCAAATAATTATAACAATTACAGTTCTTTTTACTTCTTTCTTTCTTTCTTTCTTTCGCTTCAAAGCAAATATCGGCGTTTTCAATATTTGAATAATTAATTTTGCAATTCTACGAATTAAAACCCTTTCTTTTCTTTAATATATTGAATCATTGATCTTGATGATGGATGATGAGTGATCATGGATCATCTTGTATTAATTGTAAAAAAAATTTCAAAAGTCTAACCCTTTAAATTAATGGACTTTAAAGTTTTAATGGTCGAGAATATACTAACTACTATGATTGGATAATTCTTTGGAGTATTTAGTGTCAAATAAGCCAGTAAAAAAACTCAATGTTACGATAATTGTCATGGTAGTTCATTTTCGCTTCAGTTCTTGTCACCATAGTAAAGTAAACCCCATTAAAATTACTATAGCAGCTTACAATAAGTATTACTATTGGAGGCATCTTGACAACTTTCATCATTGATTTAATGCCAATTGCCAACACTTTTTTACACAGTTTTTCGGTATATAGTTACAAGTACCCAAGCAACCAATTAACAGTCATGTATTGAATGGTTAAATCCAAATAAATATTAAAAATTAATTATAATTGTTATAAAGTGAAAAATTTTTGGTTAGTAAAAAAAAATTAAATTACTTGCAGAAATGATGTGCGGCCTAAATAGGAAACTTACTCTTTTAGGAAACTGTTGCGAGGACTGAGAATTACGCAGAGGGGGCTACTTAGGTTAGGGTCAAACGACTAGAGAAGTTAGAAGGGGTTCCTTGTAGAGTTTAGGCTGGCGCCGTTTACGGTCCTCTGCCTAATTACTATTTAACCCAGCGTAATTCTCAGAATGGCTCCTTCTAAACGCCAAAATTAAAAAAAATTAAAAAAAAAAAATTATATCAAAATTAAATCAAATAAAGTAGAATACTAGAAACTAAAAAGTAAACAAAAGAAAGGTGACAGGTAATCAACTAAACCTCTTCCTATTTCATCAATCAACATTACAATAACAATAAAAAACAACTCCATAATGGACTACACAACTTCATTGGGTTCAAACGTCTTCAATGATCAATACCTCAATCTTAAATTACAACAAACGCCAACACCATCACCAACTCCATCTCCTTCACATAAACCAATATTAAATAATTTAATAAATCAAAAAGATAATAATGTTGCTAAAGATATATCAAATAATAATAGTTCAAAAGATATTACTTCAAATCCTCCTTCAAGATTCTCTTTATCTCCAACAAAATCAATAAACTATACATCAATTGATGAAAAGAGTCGACCATTATCTTCTTCAACTTTAACATCAACACCTTCACCAAATCCAACTTCAAATTCATCATCATCTGATCAAAAGATTAAATTATCAACAATGGCTATTTATAAAATTGTTTTAAATAAATTAGCTGGTAAAGATAAAATGGCAAAAACATTACAATATTTATTAAATTTAATAAAACTTTATATAACAAATTTTAGAAGATATTTAATTAATGAAAAATTTGAAGATTTATCAATAAATTATAAAAAATTTATAAATTCACCAATTCAATTTATTAAGTTAATTACTTTTTTAAATTCAACAATGATTGAAAAAATTTTAACAGAAATTACAAAAAATATTTCAATATTTAGACAAATGTTAAGATTTGGTGGTACATTTCATAGAATTAATGGATTTTTAATAAAATTTGGTAATAGTTTTAAAAAAGGTATTTCATTATCAAATTTTATTAAAGATTGGATAAATGAAAGTACATTAGGTGATATAATTGATTTATATTATGGTATTTGTGATGAATTAATTTTATTATTTAAATTAGGAGTTTTAAAAAATCAAGAATTTAGATCTTTTGTTGGTAAACATGAAGAATTATCCTGGTATTATGATATTTTATTAGGTTTAAAAAAGAATTATTGTAAATTACAAGATATTAAAACAAAACAAACTGATATTAATATTCAATATCAAGTTAAAATAAAATCTGCTAAAATTTCAAAAAAATTATTAAATTCAATAAGTATTAATTCAACAAATGAATCATTAAGAACTGAAATAATTAAAGAATTTGGTAATAATTCTTCATTAACAAAACTTGAAAAAGAGATTCAAAATTTAAAATTTGAAGAAAAATTAATTTATATTGATTTATTTAGATTATCATCAGATTTTATTTGTGATTCAATTGATATATTTAAATTAAATTTAAATAGATCAGTTTATTTAATTAATGGATTAAATTCAGGTTTATTAGGGTTATTAAAAGTTTGGTTAATGACAAAAGATGAAATGATTAAAGCTGCTGAATTAGCTGCTTCAAATAAGAAATAGAGACTATATTAATGATACTATAATGATTGATTGATTTTTTTTTGTTACTATTATGTAATACTAACTTGTTAAAAGGCTAATTATATAATGTGATTTATAGAATAGAGACACAATTCTTCAAGCTGAATTTTCCTTCAATTGTAAAAAGATTATTAAAATAAACCCTATTAGTAGATCAAGAATTCATTTAACCGAAACCTTCTCTCACTATTACAATAACTTTTAACTACATTTTGACATATAAAATGATCTTAAGGGTTAATTTGATTGTTTATATCATAAATCATAAACCAACTTACCATTCATAATGTCAAAATTTCCCCATAATTTTTATATGAATGAAAAAGTTAAAGCCAATATAACCTGATGTAATAATTGTAAAGAATATTATTATTTATGAAATCGTAATTGGTTACATGATTACCAAATGGAGCATATATAGTGTACCTTATATACAAATTATATGAATCAAAATGTCATATAAATCTTTCCAAGTTTGGTTGTATTGTTGTTTTGCTGTACTACTTTTTCTCGATTTGGATAGGTGATTTACTTAAGGGAGTTCTGAATAACTAAGTTGCTGTTTGATGATGAGATGGTGTTACGCAAAGACAAACACTCGTTATCAATTGTTCATACAGTCTTTCTCTAAAATAAGGTCAATAGTAAGTGAAGTATAGGAGTTTTTTTTGTTATGGGTGTAAAAATCTACTAAAAAGTATATACGATAAATAAAGATGAGATTTGTTTTCTAATACAATAGAGTAAGTTTAGGGTTATTATACTACAATCACAATAGAAATAGTAATAGAAGTTCAATAAATGGTAACCATTCATCATCTGATGTATCTTTTTCATATCTCTTTCTTTCAGTAGATGATTAATGGAGAATGAATGGTTGTTAAGGATAGATTTATTAGATATTTAGCCTTTGAGTCTTTGAGACTTTTGATCAATTCAACTTTATTTCGTTCTCCTAATTCTCAAGAAATAAGGATTAAAGTAATTATATGTTATGTTATATAATTTACTTCTGGTATTACTAAACATTTCATTTCAACCAGTAAGAAGTAGTTTATTAGATATCTCTGATTACGATGTTCTAGCTAGATAAGTGAAACAACAGTATGATGACAGTGAACACAGACACCGAATACAAAGAGAATAGGAATTAGGAAAGCAATTAAACCAAATAGGAAACGTTAACAATGTTTTTGTGTTTTTGTGGTTTTTGTGTAACTAAGGAAAATTTTATAAGCTAACGCTCTCTCTTCAAAATTAAAATTCATTGGGATTTTCCATCTCTTCAAACATACGTTAGGAGGAAAATCATATTGGTTTAAGTTCAACTACTAATGAGTAATGGCATGATAATTGGTTAAGAAAGTTTCAAGAGCTTAGATATCTAACTAAAGGTATCTAAAAATCATGTATTTTTTTTTTTATAAAAGTAAAAATTTAGCCCTAAAAACTTTTTCCTTAAAAACTAAAAAAGTAAAAAGTAAAAATAATAACAAAAGTCAAAGTCAAAAAAAGTAGTAGATTAAAAGATTGTTCTAAAAGTTGTTTATAGCGAATGGAATGGAAAAAAATAGAATTAGAATTAACTTGATAACCAGATCAAATTATAAAATAAATTTGTTGTTGTTTTTGTGGTTTTTCTGTCTTTTTAAATAATGAAAAGAAATGAATGTCAAAATGAAAGAGGAAAAAACATAGCAAGAAGTAACAGTAGCAAAAAAATGAGAATAAGTTATTGTAAATATTTCTATAGTAGTTAGTTGAATGATTTTTTTATTTGGTATTGAGTAGGATGTAGTCATCAGTAAAAAGTTTTCATTAAAAGGTAGGTAATTGTCATTAAAGGTCATTAAAAGAATAAAATCAAATATTCCAATCATCAATAGTATTTGAATTATGATCATTTATTTGAACTTGAACTTTATCTAAAATTGAATCAGCAATATCATCACAAACTTTATCAAGATCTGAACCAGTTATTGTTGTTGGGATTTTTGAATCTAATTGTTTTTGTTGTTTCTTTAATAAATCATTGTTTAAAACTTTTTTAGCCATTAAAGAAGAAGATGATGATGAAGAGATTGAATTATTACTTGTTGATAAAGAAGATTCATTTAACATTTCAATTGATGTTATTGAATTATCTCTTGTTGAAGAAGTTGATAAAAATGGAGGAGCAGAGATATTCATATTTGTAACGATTGATAATGGATTACTTGAAGATCTTTCTCTGTTTATAGATAATGAAGGGTTTGTCTTATGTGTATGTATTGTTGAAGTTGAAGTATTTGTAGTTGTTGTTGTTATATTTGAATTTGGATTTGAATTTATTGAAGAACCTGATATGGATCTCTTTCTAAAGACATTTTTCAATTTACTTAAACTTATAGAACTAGCAGAACTATTTGAATTTGAAGAAGAGTTTGAATTGGTTCTAAAGAGTAAAGTCTCTGTAGAAGTACTTGAACTCATTATTGTTGTAGTTGTTTATATTTATTTGTTTTGATTTTTTTGATTTTTTCGGTTCTGTATAGGCAAAAAAAACAGTTGATAGTAGTTGAAGTTTATAATAGTGAGAAATTATGGGTAGTAAAGTTGTGAATAAAGAGTTGAGTGACAGGGGAATTGATGATATGTGTAGATGTAGTAGGAATTGAATGATTTTGAAGGAATTGAAAAAAGGGGAGAGAAATCTTTGATGATATATAAAATTTTTTTTTTATTTTCCAATTCCCAGCGCTATAACTTTTTTTTTTTTAATTTCGAGGATTTCTTTTTTTTTGTGTTCTGTGCATTTTTTTCCTTTTTTCCTTTTTGGGGTCAGAAGATTTCGCAACTTGTGATGGAAAGTGCGAAAAAGAGCGAAAAGTGCGAAATGGAAAAAAGGTTCTCTCCAAAGTCGCATCCACTTGCAGAAACTCTATGGCCCACTGTGCATAATGCTGCTGACCGTTTGGGGGCCTAGCCTCTCCAATGTGGCGGACTAGCCCTTCATATGGGGACTCACACTGGGACTGGTGTCTGGGTGCGGGTCTACCATACTTTAAACTATACTACTACCAACTAATTATTACAACTCTACAACAACTACTTATACCCCTATATTATCAGTATCTTAACGTCTTAACTATGGTAGAAAGCGCTAATTCAATCATTCATCTATTACCAGTAACAAGAATTACCACCATCATAAACTTTCTGAAACCTTATATAATTATTATCTAATTGAATTAATTGCTATACCAACATCTATCATGAAGGTTTGAACAAAGTATTAACGTATAAAGCCTTATACTGGCTTATGCTAATAATTAAAGGAAATTGGGAAGTGTCAAATAGATTAGAGATTAATAGATCGAGGAATCGAGGATTTCTTGTAATTCAGCTTGTTATATAATATTATGCTGGTCAATTATCGACTATCGTAGCATTACTGTGGCAATAACAGACAAGTAGAAGTTGAAGCAAATAAAAATTGATATATAGCTGATGATGATTGGTTCTCATCAACAACAGCAACATAAGTACAATTGAATACGACTAAAAAGATCACTGATGGTTGATGGTCTAACAATTGTATAGAATTATAGTTTTTGTTTGCCGAAAGGAATATTGAATCAATCTACATAGAAAGCATGAAAGCATTAAACAATCACATATAATTGAGTACTAATATTAAAAAAAAATTCTTGAACATCGTTGGATCGTTGGATCGTTAAATCGTTATAGCAATAAAAACTAGACACTTCTTAGATCTAATCATGTTATATGTTAGCAACGACGTACACTCCACTAGATCAATGGGATCAATAGGTTTATCTTTTCAACATTCAACATATAACATAAGAATTAAAGAAGTACGTACTGAAAAGATGAATATAAACACCTATCTAAATAAACTCTCGTCTAATGTCAGTCTAAAAATTAGCATGTACTTCTTATAGTTTTTCCCGGTATTCAAAGTTCATATACAAGTTAATACCATATCTCTTATACAAATCGACATATATCTCTAATCTCTAAAGTTACAAAGTCTGACATTAGCACCAATTAGTAATGTACTCGAGGTCTAAGAGAAGAAGTAATACAGTATAGGGCACACAGCTCCATGATGATTGTCCCAATGAACAATTAACTACCTATAATAATTGGATTGGATGATAGTTTTTTAGTTGAAGTAATTTTTTTGGAGAGGAAAGACTTTTTCAATTAAATTAAATGCAGAAATGGTAGGGCCCATATTAGTCTCTTTTTGAAGGTCTAGTCTATTTTTGTGGAGGGTCTAAGGTCTGAGGTCATTTCTCTAGTCCCACAAATTTCCCTCCATAAAAATTACAAAATTACAAAAAGCTATCTTTCTTATTAAAATTGAAGTAAAAGAGTAATTACAAAGTATCGTTACTAAGTTAAGGTATTTGAAAACTGATAAATATTATATTTTAACGGTTGATATCTTCTATTAAATTATCTGTGTGTATCTTTTTTACACAGTTATTCAGCTCCATAAACTTTCAATATCAATTTCGACCACAAAATCAAGGTCAAAAGTAATTTACACAATTCCTTTAATATTGCAAAATATCATACTTGATACTATAGTCAGTAGTCAGTACTATAAATCTTGTAATATTAACATCTTAAACTCTTCAAGCTCTTCAACTAGTTCAAAGTTTTTCTCTTTCCTTCATTTTCATTAAGTCTGTACATATTCCAACCGAAGCGAAATCATCAAATTGACATGCTTTAGGAAGGAACCAAATATCTTCGTTGATATTGGTACTAACAAGTAACAAGTGATAAATGAAGTGATATTTTTCGCTAAACATTATAGTATCTGGTATCATATAAGTTACTTTTTTTGCTAATGAAATATTATAACAGTGCCACTAATCTAGTACTATACAACTATACAACCGTCTATGTCAATTTCATCTTAATGGTCAGCCTGTCACTTCATCATCATCAATAGAGAACATAGTTTTGATGTCTTGATTTTGTGTGTGCTGTCAAAATTTATTAAGAAACTCAATATTAATCGATTATGTACTTGTTCCTATTGCAATCCCATTTTTCAACTCAATTTTTTGTTGTAGAGGAAGAGTTAAACAAAGTGGATGGATTCTTCTTATACTCTTTAAGGCTTTTTCAATGCTCTAGTTATGTAGGTTGACCGTTAGAAGAGAAGCAACACTCTTTATTGTTTAATAGTAGTAAATCTTATTTATTTCGTTTTTGTGTAACTAATTATCTCAAATATTATAGAATTCATGAAATAATTGAACCACATTTATTAATGTGTCACTAAACCACTAAATATTAATAGTCATTTTGCAAATTGGGTGTATTAAAGAGATTATTGTTGAACATTTAGGTGTTGTTTGTGTCTTTTTTAACACAATTTACGCCTATATGTCATGATATAATTCAAATCATGTAAGTTCATTCCCCATAAGCGATGCTCCTCTAATCAATATTACATTCTACTCGATATTTATATTATCATGTTGGCGCTTTTCAACCTTAATTTGGTTAATCAACTTAACTATGTGGATCAATTATTATCAATTATTATCAATTTATTGCTGAAATCGTTTGTTTAAAGAAATAAATTACTAGAAAGAGTATAAATTTTTGATGCGATTTTAGACACAAAAACCTTATTTTAAAATTATTGAAATTAAAAAGAACAATTAATCAACAAATTTTGGAGAAGATAGTGAGTTCTAAGTAATTCAATGGTTATCACTTTACGTTATCATGATAGATAGTCAAGGTACACGTTTCTATGTTAACTATAAGTCATTACATTTTGTTGAATGTTGGATCATGAACCGGATAAATTACTATTTGTTATTTATCTAACTTGCATATATTACTTTTTTAATGTAAGGTCCACTATTCTTTAATCGATTTAAACTTAACCCTATTTTCATATTTCCCCTACAGTCTACACAATTGACTAATCAATTAAAAGTCTAATAGTTTTCAACAGTATAATTCATTAAAATGGATGTCAATGCCCTCAAAACCGTTAGATTGTTTCTATTAAAAGAAAACGTCATAATTAGAATTCAACAAAACTATTAACCAAAACTAAGAATTTGATTTCAATATTAGTAATAACTTCGCACTTATAATTGATTTGATAAACAAGCAGTATATATATACAGTTTGGTGTCCAGTTTTATGGAACAATCAAAAATTCTGGTACCTTTTTTGTGTGAACCTTTTTCCAATATTAAATACTTTATAACTACGATTCTTTAAAAAAACTAAGTACATTTTATAATTCAATATTGTCGGTTCTATAGTTAAGCAAAATGACACAATAAAATTTGTACCCAACTATTCAGACGTTTAGTCTCAAATTATGCTTCAAGAAATCCAACATTTCTGGCACAAAAATTTTAACTTTAATTTAACTTTGACACAAATAAACTTTTTGAGACTAACAGTAACACAGTATGTTATGCAAGATATTCAATTCCAACGGTTTAACATCGAGATATTACCTATCTATCTTCTAATATTTTTTAATGGGTTGTTGAATATTCTGTGAAGATAATAATAATTGATTTCCATTTCAGCGTTTAATTTATTTCCAATATTCAAAAATCATCATTTTGACTAATTAATTAATCTTTTTTTCTAATTGTTCTTAGCAATTTCAAAATTACATCAAGAAAACCACGAGGTTATTTCTCTTGACACAAAAACAATCATATTTACTTTTTATAATTTTGCTTAATAGAATACCCATAAATTTTCGAAGTAAAACTTCTTAAAAGGTAAATAATATGGGGAATAAAAACTATACACTAGAAAGCATTTGGATATTAAAAAGTTATTTCCTTTAATTCCTTTAACAATTATGTTTCATAGAAATCTAAAAGAAATGTTATTCTTAAAATATGGAGAGTATTTTGATTTTAAGGTATTACAGTAAAGAATTTCTGAAACGTTTTTTTTAATTTTGATCATGAATCGATTAACAGGTAATTATTGATGACATATTGAGTTCTTAAATTGAATAACAAACTAATCATGAATAATCATATGATCTTTTACAATAAATTCGTAAGTAGATAGATTTTCTAAAAAGTTAGATCAATATCTAAATTCTTAGGTTGCTCCAACATCAAAAAAGGAACACAAAAATAGATTTCAAATAAAGAGAAATCGTAATTTCAATTTACTTTCTTTACAAATTCGTATTGATTTGTGAATGAAAATAAATAAATTAAGTGGAATGTTTATTGGTTTTGAAGATTTTAAAAAGGAAGGAAAGGTTTCACAAAAACCAATTTTAAAATTTCAAAATTTAATTTAATTTAACACAAAAACGAATTGAAAATTTCACATATTCAAAATTCCAATAATTTCAAATTTCAATAAAATCATAAACCACAAAGTCAAAGATTAATCTCTTCACAAAAAATATTTCCCAAAAATCATAAATCTCTTTGAATAATTTAAAAATTTAATTTTAAAAAAATTGCCACAAAAACACAATATCTTGACACTAATACCAAAAAAGCTTCATATTCATAAAAACTATTGATCATAATTTCTTTAAACCAGTACCAGCCTTTGGTGGAAATTCTGAAACTGAACCATCTTTATTTGTACAAGTACACCTATCAAAAAGTTGTTAGTATACTCAAAACTAGCAATATTGAATGACAGCAAATTAATCAATGGTTCAAATCTCTTAGAATATATAGTAAACACATAAATCAAATCGCTGACTAATCTTGAAACTTACCAATCTTCTTTTGGAACACCTGACATAGCACTAGGTATATGTAAACCACAACCAACCCATGATTTCTTATCTATTTTGAGGGAAAGACGTGGAGTTAGTAACCAGTTAACTAAATATTGTAATCATCAAACTGATCTCTGATAAATCAGAAATGATAAACATGGAAACTTTGAGAACAACATACTGCATTGAGGACAACCAGCTGACATACACATCTTGTGTTTATATTATATTTGTATTTTAATGTTGATATAAATAGTTTAAAGTACTGAAGATAGATTTTTGAATTTTTTGATTCGGAGTTTTTTTTGTTTTTTTTTTTGCTGTGGAAATTTCTACTATAAAAATATAAAGTACAATAAACATTATTTTTAATTTTGTATTTTATGTATATAATCATGATTAATAGTAAAGTATAAACATAGATAGTATTAAAACAGTAGAAGAAAATTATAAACACCCCAAAAAAAAAATCAAAAAATGATATAAATGCATTAATATTTCATAAATTTAAAATCGTCCCAAGAATAATAATAATAACAGATTGATGATCATCAAAGTAACTTAATAGTTAGTTTGTGGATGAACTTGAACTCTTTGACCATCAGGTATTGGATAAGAATTTGTATTTGAATTTAATGGATATTGAGCTAAATCATTATCAGTAAATTCTCTATTAACATTTATATAATTATCATTATTATCATTATCAGAACCATTATTTTCACCACTACTACTTACTAAAGTATCTTCAGTTGCAGTGACTTGTTGTTCTCTTTGTTCCTTTTCTTCTTCATTACCATAGTAATTGGTATACATATAATAACCATTCTTTTCCCAATCATGAATTTGATGTAAATATTTTGATGATTGTTTAGAAGCTGGGAAAAAATCATAAGCAAATACTAAATATAAGAATAAATAAAAGAAAGCTAAAGTCCATTCAAAACGAGCATTAATATTATCATCTTCAACAGCAACAAAACAAATTGCAAATATAACAGACATGACAATCCAACCAATTTTTAAAAATGCTGAAATTATAAATTTATTGTATAATCTATGAAGGATATGAATCTTTCTATAATGAATACCCATTAAGATATATTCTGATATTAAACAACAAACTGATAAAAAGATTGCAATGATGAAAACACCCAACATCCAATGATGAACTTTATTATAATTATTTGTATCAAAAATTGAACAAAATAAAATACCTAATTGACCAATACCACCAAGAACAATTGCTGCAAACATCAGATTTCTTTCATTCTTTTTAAACCAAAATTGTAATCTACCAGTTTTTCTTAACCAATATTCTAAACAAACTGTAAAGAAATAGAATAAACCTTGCCAACCTGCACAACTAATGAATAAAGGTTTTAAATTTGTTGCACCAATATCTGAAATATAAACAGGCATTTGTGAAGAAGTCATAAACCAATAGATTGGACGACCTTGAACAGACCAACAGATCAACATTGCTATCAACATACCTATCCAAGGTATACAACCAACAATGGGTATTATGAACCAATAACTCTTAAGACCAAACATTATCTCTTTATATTCAAAACAAAACTTGTATTATGTTATATGGAAAGATGTGTATGAATGATGAAGTATATGTACAGATGATGAATTGTAGATGAATATATATGAAGTTATGTTTTTAACCCTTTGACTTTATTTATTTTGACAGATTTAACAGATGAAAGTACCGCTTATATAGGAAAAAATTTTTGAAAGCTGGTTATATAAATAGAAGAAGAGATTGTGTAATTTTGACCAAACAACGAGTAATCTTTCAGGGGAAATATCTAAGTGATGATCCTGGTATAAATATATAGAGGTAAGAAGTGAGATTAATTGTGAAGATAATTGGCTTCTTTTATATTTAATTTGCTTTCGGAATCTATGGTATTATAGCCGGTTTTAATTGATTATGTAAAAGTGCTTGCTAACAAATTTGTAATGAAGAAGATGAAGCTTATGAACTTGAATGAGGCTGTACACTGTTTTGATTATTACGTAGGTGTAGGTGTAATTGATCCGTTCTATATTTATAATTATAGCTATTGAATTTACTCGAGAACTATAAAGAAATATACTGATCTCCCATTCTTTATAGCTCATCTCCTTAATAAATAGTGTAGTGTGATTGCTAAGAAAAAAATTGAATTCCGGTTTCAGTCACGTGACATAGTGGTCGGAATTGATTTACCATTACTATACGTTTTTGTGTAACATCAAATATTTAATTTCATGTATTCTAAAGTAAAAAGTAAATATAGTATAACTAATCACAGACTGGTTAATGGGTTAAAGAAGTGAAATAGGAAGGATAAAATTAAAACAGAAATATTGTTAACAAACATTATAAAAACTAACAAGCAAGAGCAACAGAATTTGATTTTAAAACAAGTGTCTAGTGTATAAATGTATATCAGTTCATAAATAGATTCATTTCAATCCTTCAATAGAAAAAGGGTAGTAAAGTAGAAGTAAATTGTAAAAATAATTGTCATTTTCTGGTTTTTTATAAGTCTAAATGTTTAATTGTTCTTATCTTGTTCTTGAATGAACATGAGCTCTTTGATTTGAAGGTATTGGATCTGGATAAGTATCTTGTAATAATGGAACTAAATCATCATTTTTATCACTAATAGTAAAATTAAAACTTCCATCATCAGCAGCAAAATTATTATTGCTATTGCTATCATTTTTATAAACACTAGATCCAATTATAGTACTATCATCTTCATTATATTTATATTCTCTTTGTAAATTTTGTAGTTTTTCTTGTAATTGTCTTGACTTGTTACCATATTTATTGGTATACATATAATAATCATGTTTTTCCCATTCACGAACTTGATGTAAATATTTTGATGAAACTTTTGAAGCAGGGAAAAAATCATAAGAAAATATGACATATAAAAATAGATAAAAGAATGCTAAAGTCCATTCAAAATGTGCATTAAGACTTGTATCTTTAATTGCAATAAAACAAACTGCAAGAATAAATGAAATAAATATCCAACCAATTTTTAAAAATGCTGAAATTATAAATTTATTAAAAAATCTATGTTTAACATGAACTCTTCTATAATGTTTACCCATTAAACAATATTGTGCAATTAAACAAACAACTGAAAAACAAACAAAAATAATGAAAACACCTAGAAAGATATGATGAAGTTTATTATAATTTTTCATATCAAAAATTGAACAAAATAAAACACCTCCTTGACCAATAATACCTAAAATAAGTGAAGCCCAAATTAAATTTCTTTCATGTTTTGTAAACCAAAATTGTAATCTACCAGTCTTTCTTAACCAATATTCTAACCCAACTGTAATACAATAGAATAAACCTTGCCAACCTGCACAACTAATAAATAAAGGTTTTAAATTTGTAGCACCAATATCTGAAATATAGACAGTTAATTGTTCTGGATCCATGAACATATAAACTGGATGGCCTTGAGCGGACCAACAAGTCAACATTGCTATTAACATACCAACCCAAGGTATACAACCAACAATAGGTATTACAAACCAATAAGCTTTAAGACCAAACATGATTAATTTCTCTTGATCTATCTCTTTAATAAATTCTCCAAAATTAATTTATATAAAAAGGTGTAATATTATAATAACAATGGATAACAATGGTACCAGATTCTGGAGTTTTGTTTGATCTTCAATGATTCACACCCTTTAAACTTTTAAACTTAAGCTTTACTTGCTTTAGTATTCAATGGTTGAACTAAAATTTAGCACCAATTCTAACTTAAGTAAATACTATTCAAAATAATATGAGATTGTGAGTTTTTGAATAGCAACAAAATACAACTATATCAACCTGGAATAAATATCAATTAAAACCTCTCTTATGGTAAACAATAGAACACAGATTACATATATTATTCAAATAAATGAATAATACATTATATGAATTTTTATCCTCATAATTTTTTAGTTCACAATTGTTAACTAAAATAATTGCTAATTACTTCAATGAAGAAAATCTATATCAAAATCAATGAACATTATTGGGTTTGAAAAGTGTGAAAGGTGAAATGATTTTCTCTATTCATGGCATTCTTAAGACATTCTGATACAATCTTATTCTGTAAAGAAATATCAAAAAGGTCTAATAATTTGGAACTAAAATTAATAGTTTTTGTGGTAGAAGTATTAGTTTGTTGATTTCCGGTTTAAATATCACGTGATTTAACCCCGGATTTCATTTTTGATAATTAACAACAACTATTTTAAATTCAATTTAATTCAACTACAAATTGGATAATATAATAAAGATTTTAAGATTGTATTAGTATTGTGAATTTTTTGTAAAAAAGATAAAAAAATTGGAAGTTATATAAACTATAAAAGAACATGAAAAAGAAGACGTAATAAGAAGTATAATAAAAGGTATTTGGATATTTTGATGCAGAATAATAAGAGAAAACTGTTAATCATAAACAATCAAACAGGTTCAAAACAATTAAGAATTGAAATTAGGAAGTTTATTTACCTAATGGTTGACCTGCTTTTCTGTAAGCAGCAGTCCAGTGAGCAGCATCAGCTTCAGCTTCTCTCTTACCTAATGGTTGACCAGCTTTTCTATAAGCAGCAGTCCAATGAGCAGCATCAGCTTCAGCTTCAGCTTCTGGTTCAGCTTCTCTCTTACCTAATGGTTGACCTGCCTTTCTATAAGCAGCAGTCCAGTGAGCAGCATCAGCTTCAGCTTCACGTTTACCTAATGGTTGACCTGCCTTTCTATAATCAGCAGTCCAGTGAGCAGCATCAGCTTCAGCTTCACGTTTACCTAATGGTTGACCTGCCTTTCTATAATCAGCAGTCCAGTGAGCAGCATCAGCTTCAGCTTCACGTTTACCTAATGGTTGACCTGCCTTTCTATAAGCAGCAGTCCAATGAGCAGCATCAGCTTCAGCTTCTGGTTCAGCTTCTCTCTTACCTAATGGTTGACCAGCTTTTCTATAAG